>CM053507.1:55801373-56074216 GCA_028627145.1 Eidolon dupreanum | reverse complement strand
TTTTGAATAATGGAAAACTTCCCTAACCTGGTGAAGGAAATATATATAAAACACCAGGAAGCTCAGAGAATTCCAAAAATCAGGGATCCAGAGGCCCACACCAAGACACATCATAATTAAAATGCCAAAGGTTAAATACAAAGAAAGAATATTTAAAGCAGCAAGAGAAAAACGATTACTTATAAGGGAACACACATAAGACTGGCAGCTGATTTCTCAAAAGCAACTATGCAAGACAGAAGGGCTTGACAAAAAAATATTTGACAGGATGAAGACCCAGGATCTACAACCAAGAATAATTTACAACCAAGAATAAGTATTACAGGAAATGTTGGAGGGACTTCTTTAAGAAGAAAAAAACATGTATCAAAAACAGGAATAAAGAATGATAACAATTACATTCCTATCAATAAGTACCTTAAAGCAAAAAGAATTAAGTGCTTCAACCAAAAGATAGAGTAGCTGAAAGGGTATGAAAACAAGACCTCTACATATGAAATGGAAGGGGATGGAAAAAGATATTGCTTTGATAGACCTAGAAGGTATTTAAGTCAGACAGAGAAAGATAAATACTATATAATTTCACTTATATGTGGAATTTAAGGAATAAAAAGAACAAACTAATCAAAAACAGACTCACAAATATAGTGGACAATTAATTTGGTGACAGACAGAGGGGAGGGGAGTTTGAAGGGCTGGGAGAATGCAATGAAGGGTTAAAGAAGTACAAATTAGTAGCTGATGGATAGTCACAGGAATGGGGAGCATGGTATAGGGAATGCAGTTAGTGTTACTATGTTGGCTAAGTGGAGGGTCAGGGGAGGGAGGGAGCAATTAGAGGGATCATTTTATGAACTATATAGATTTCTAACCAATGTACTGTATACGTGAAACTAATTAAAATAAACAAACAAACAAATAAATAATATATATATATATATTTTTTTTTAAAAAGGATTTGACTCTTAAATCTTTTAATGGTGGACTTTATAATGACCTAAATCCAAACTACAAGCAAGAAGTGACCTTACAACCTCTTTTGCCCTATAGTATACTGAAATGTCTAACTAAATAAGTTCAAATCAAGACCATGAGATATTCAATAGAAAAAAAATGAGAAAATACTTCTAAAGCCCTAGTGTCTGCATAAATTAGGCAAACACCCCATAAATTAACATCATATTCATTATTATTATCAACAACAGCATTTATCATTACTATCATTTATCATTATTCCCCAAATAGGGCAGATTTTAAAGGTTACTAATCTTAGACTTTTCCAAAGCTAACAATAAAAGTCTAAATTAAAAATAGAATAGCAAAGCAGGTTGTGGGTAGATTCAACTGCACTAAAAAATTTTTACATTGTTTAAAGATAGCTAAATAGTCATAGAGTTAGGATTTGAATTCAGGACTATCTTACTCCATTATCTGAGCAGATCCTTCCATGTACCATTCTGCTCTTTGTCCTTGAGCCTCTGCTCACATAGTTCTCCCTGCCCAGAAAATTCCCTCTATCTTCCTTCTCCCTTTAGAAAGGTATCACCTTAAAGCCCTTTTGGCACTATCATAGAGATATATTTCGAAACAGAGATCTCCCCAGATTACCCTCTTTTGTACATTTTCCATGTTTCAGACATATTGGACTATAGCCCAATGGGCTTTTCTAGTTCTTTATACTATCTCACACACCAACTCTAGATATTTTCCCTGGCTGATCCTGTAACACCCGAGGCCTATAGCTTTATGCTTGGACCTTTCAAAGGACGTTATCATTTTTCTTTTATTGCCTATATTTCCCACTAGACTGTGAGCTCCTTGGAAGCAAAAACTTGGCTCATTTTAAATTTTATTCCCAGGATCTGGCACAGAAATATATATAATAGGGATTCAATGTATGTTTATTAAATCAATGCAAAATAATTGAACCCTAAAATCAAGAGTTACTTAATAAGCTTTATTAGAAGTTCCCATATACCTGCCATTAACAATAAAGATTATCAGAGCCTCTGCTAACAAAATCCAACTTAAACAACAAGTGGTGCTGGTCACAATGGTAAAAAAAAAAAAAAATGCTTCCACATTTCAATTAGCAGAATCAAAATGTCTTTGAGGTGCTGGAATGCACTTTCCGGGTGCATACACCAGAACTTTTGGCTCTTGGTAAGTTTTCACATATAATTCTTGTCACTTAGCATCCCCAGGCTTAAAAATTGGCACATGCTGAAAGGAATCTCTGGGGTAAGAGAAAATCCTCATTCCCTAATATGTTCCAGCAGGGACAGAAGGATTGTAGTTTTATTTCCTGCCAATTTTTAAATTATGAATATTTTGGTATGATTATAAGTAAGCAAGACAAGCCTACCAGGGAATCAAATAATCCAGGAACATGAAAACATAGATTATTGTTTTCCTTCTCTTTTCCTCTCAAGTTGATTTGTTTTGGCTTTGCAAAAGAAAATAAAGTCAGGTGGCAGGAAAATTACTTTGGGAAATTTAAAACTATACAACATAGCAAAAGGAAATTTATTCTCTTACTCAATCACACTATCCAAATGCATATTCTCTTGTCTCTTTAGAATTATGAACAAATTATTTGATTATTTAAAACCCTCTTTTATATTTAAAAAAATCACCTTGCTTGATCACCCAGTTACCTCTCCAGGTTAGGTAAACTCTTTAGAAACCACCTCTTTGAAATATTCATATTAAAATATAGACAGTTTAAAAAAGAATATCTAATTCAGAACAACAATAGAAGTGACAGCAGACTTCCTTTTAAGTTTCTGGAGTGAAATAAGAAAGCTTAGCTTTTATGGCATCTTTTTGTAGTAATTTGAAACACGGGTTTTGTTATGTTAATGAAGCACACACTACTATTTGAGGACTCACTGTATTTTCCTTTTATACAAAAGCACTTTCAGAATCCAGACAGATTAGGTTAAGGCAAGACTACCTTTCTCATCACCATTTTATAAGCAAGTCCTCTAACATCCAGCATATGTTAGTTAGTTGAATTAATGAGAGCAATAAAGAAAGAAACCAAGATTAGCAAGGAGCACAATCAATAGAAAACTTCATTTTACTCTAAAATCTTCTCTCTTTTTTTTTGTTATTTGAATGTTATTGCTAAATATAAGATGAAAATGCTTTCTTGTATACTTCCCTTTATGTTTTAGTCTCGTTCACAGACTTTCTGACTCACCCCTATTCATGGTCAAACACAAATTTCACAAAAGGTTTAATTGCATCTACATTTTAATAAATATTCTACTTGAGATCTGCAAATAAGACTATAGGAAGGTGGGGGAATCTTTTTGTTATGCAAATATAGCTAGTGGAAGCTCTTTCTGAAAGCTACTTAGTTGAGCCCCTAAAAAGCAATGTTTGAATGGCCTTTTCTTTCTTTTTTTTTCTAGGAATGTCAATCTCATTACAAGTCTGGTTATAACATCCTTATTTTAGGGACATTTGGCAAATCAATTCTTTTTGAGATAAATTTTGATAAAATATGTAATGATAACTTCATGTATTTTTAAAAGCTATCTCAAATGAAGTTCTCTATTCAGGAATGGAAGGTCAAGTTCTTGATAACAAAGTAGAATTTTCACAGAAGCTTCTCCAACAGGACCTTCTCAGCAGAGGAAAATGCTAGATTTATTTCTTCTTTTAGTTTTCCCATTCAGTGGGACACAGATTTGCGTATAATATTGATAAGAGCTTCTGTTTCCTGAACTTGTGCCAGACATTGTGCTAAGCATTCTAGATGTGTGAACTTGATTTACCTTTATAAAAATACTATACATTAGTGGTACTTTCACTGCTGATTTCAAGGATGAAGAACTGAGGATCAAAGAATTAACAATCTTTGCCCAGGTCACACAGCTGGTAGAACCAAAATTTGAACTCAACTCTCTCTGATTCCAAAGGCACAACTCATACCCTTTATGCAAAATTAAGTGTTTTCAATTCTTGGTTTGAGTATCTCTTCTTTCTAGAATCAACTAAATGAATAAAACAAGAGGTACCTAGACAGGTTTTACCCAGTGAGTCACGACTATTAGAATGAGGAAACAATATACAAAGCACGCCTTTATCAAGGGTAATTATGAGGACCAAAAAAACAAACAAACAAACAATTATTTGATCTTGGAACTTTATCAATAATTATGAAATATAAGGTTGATATGGGGACGTTAGAAGTTCACCTTTATTACCTAGATGCCAATTAACCTGGAAAAACTTAGGAGGGAAAATAGAAACTCATAACAGGCTGTATTTTTTCTTATTTTTAGACTGGTTACTCCTATGAGAGACTAATTTTAAAGTGACTTATTTTGTACCATGAATTTGGGCATGAATAGTCCTCACTTTTCATCACCCAACCAAAAATGTCAACAAGGAACTAAAGACTCAGTTGTCCTCAATAACCCTAAAGAGATGATTGAGCCCCATGATGAAGTTACTCCATAATGATGTCATTCATACCAGCTGTGAAGTCACCAGAGAGTATGCATATGTATAGGTGGGAAAAAAAAGTTACTCAGTTTTATGTGATTACTCAGCTGACTGCCTAAAGGCATCATTACACACGTAAGTTTTTCTTTTTCCATAGACTTTCTGGAGTAATCAGATGGGTTATGGCCACTGCATGGTAAATGTACTCTTTGACAGTACAAATAACTTGATGACTCATAAGAATCTCATTTGTTGTGCAGTATAAATAATAATGTAAGGAAAGTTAAGGTTTTATGATTTAGGGCTTGCTTTTTGCAATCTCTCTGCTGTTAGTTGACTTTGAGTGCAGAGTATTCTTTAAACATTTTTTGCATTTCCTTTGATTTGATCGAAATGAGGATAAACTTTCACCAATCCAAAGAAAGTCTTTATACTGGTCTTTTTATGACATGAAATAATGCTCCGCAAGAAAAAGATAGAAAAGTATTCTACGGCAGTTGATGTGCCTGCTCAAATACACCCCAACGGTTCCCCTTAGAGTCTGAGCCAATCCTTCCAGCTTTACAACTTTTCCTGTGTCTTTCATTTAACTCTCCTCCTTACGCTGGCACACCTTCTAAAAATGTAAAAGTGGACCAAAATATCAGAGTGGGTGAAGAAGGGGAAGGTATTAAATCTAAACTGAAGCAACACAATACCCATTCCCTCCAAAACCTGTGTTGTATCTCTGATGTTGACTCTCATAGTGTACTGCAGATTTTCAGTCTTAAGTTGCCTTTCTTTTAAGGGGCAAGTGGTTTTTCACTGGCCCTAGTTGACTGCATCTTCATCCCTGTTCCAAAAAATAGGGTCTAGTATTGTTATTAGGTATAAAAGTTTTATAGTAGTTATTGACAGCATCTCCACTGGCATATCAGAAACTTACCCTGGGATAGAGTTTATTCTAAGAACAAATGTGCATTAGCTCATTATCTCCTTCAACGATATTGCCAAGAATAATGACAGATTTCAAAATAAAGACAACTGATGGAGAGATCCACTCTTAAGGAATGAGTTCAGGCTTTCATCTAATTCTTGGTTGTAGGACTATCAGGGTTCTGAGAGCCTGAGCCACTTGGTGAAAGGTAGCAACTTGAGTTATAATCTTGTAGGGAAAAAGACAAGCTTCTGGATCTCTGCCAGCCTGTTTTGTTACCCTCTTTTCTCTCCTTCTTTAGAAGAGGACATATTAATCAGATTGATCAGGTGATGTATGCCAGTGAGGCGTGTTTATGAGTGGGCAGGTCATTGTGCATTAAAGAACCATGACACTCATGTATACCTTTTCTATTTTCTTCTTCCATATGACTATGGTGAATGGATACTAGACTTGCAATTCTGGGCCAGGTTCTTCTCTCTTTTTTTTGCAAGCCTGTGTAATTGTACTAATTGCTATTTCGGTTTCCTGTACAACTGATGAGAAAGTGATAAAATATCAAAAGACAAATTCTGGATGAGGAAGGCAGAGATTCTGCTTATGTATAAAGCCTAAAATGTTTCACTCTAGCATTATCAGAGTTCAGTGTTGGGTGAGCATTAAGCCCTGGCCCAGTTATTTTCATAATGACATTGTGATTTAATCTGCAACTGTTCTTTTTATATCTCAAGAGTCAGATGGGATGAAAGACAATAAAAAAAAAAAACACACAGATTTACACACTCCTGGTGAGACTAAACCAAACCCATGATAATGTAACCTAAGTTGTTATAGAATTCCCTTGCTCCTCATCATAAATTGTTATTTGCAACTTATAAGTGAAAAATAATAGCACATCAGCATCTTCTTAAATATTATTTTGGAATCAGACTGAGCAGGAATTCTTACTGATGAAAGAAGCAAGAGAAGAATAACAACATTCTTATAAGCAATAGGCTGGAGTAGTGGACTCTTCTGTGGAAGAAGAGTCAGTGTTACCCTAAGAAGGGAGAAAGGAAGAAGAACATTTACAAGCAGAGCCTAGGCCTTAATCTATGTAATTCACTTTTGCCAGTTTGGTTTGACATATAGGTGACTGGACCTTGTTTAGAGAATTTCCCCAATATGTTGACACCTAATGACCCCTGACACAGATGATAGTATTTACACTTGATCAGAACTAATCCTTACATTTTACTTTACTTTCTCTACATTCATCAAGCCTCTCTCAGTGTCTTTCTTCTACTCATTTTCTTCCCCCAAAAGAGTAAGTAAGACCCATATTTTTTTTAGGGTAGCCTTAATTGAACTTCTCCATTTTCAGTTATATAAAACTGAAAACATACTTGCGAATATGAAACCCTAATTTCAGTCTGCAGAAAGCCTACCAATCTAAAGCCACTCTAGTTTGTGAAAACAATTACATATAACCCCCAAAAATATTTTGAGAAGGTAGAGATATAATGGTAGCAGCAATTTCCATGGTGAGCCGGTGAGCCAAATCGAAGAATTGAGCTAACTAGGCAAAACATCTTCATAATATATTATTGTGTAAAAATAGCTATTTGAGTGCTTTTCCTCCTTTTATTCTCTGGTAGAACATTATATTTTACAGTCAATGCAAAAGGCTCAACCCTCTGCCTTGTCCATGTAAACACCAGCATAAACTGCATTTTGATGTAAATCATATCTAGTTCCCACTTCTATTAAAAGAAATTGTGTGTGTAAGAAATGTGATTACCCTATGAATAGTTGGTTTTCAGAACTGAAGTTAAATATTTATTGTAAAATATGTTGCTCACTTTTCCTTTTCATCTTCCTAACTTAGAAGGTGGTTTTCCAAGACCAATCCTGCAAGTAGCATTTTTTATCATTCCAAAACATGTTCTGTTGCCCGAAATGAAAGGTGATTCTGTGTGGCTTGATTTTATCATTTTTAGTATTATAATTATCCTTGAATTCCATCCTAACTCACTTCATTTTAGATCAGCAAGAATCATAATATGATAAAGTGTAATGATGAAGAGTAGATTTCTCAAACAAAATTTATTATTCTCTAAGTCCCTGAAAATACTATCTAAAATAAGACAAGATCAATTTAAAAATAAGCAAATATTCTTTTAGTTGTAGATTATTTGATTTTATAATGTTGTTTTTTCTTCCAATTATTTGTATTCAATTTCTGATCATCTCATTTATTACAAGTCTCTTTTTTACTAGTAGAAAAAATATTTAAGCCTAAAATCTGTTGAAATATACTTTAAATATAACATCCAATTTAATTTTCATGCCATTCCATGAGAAGTAAGTACTATTATCCCTCATCTTATGTATGAGAAAATTGAGTCTGAGTCATTAAATAATTTGCTCAGAATAACCTGGCTTTGGAGTTGAGCATTTAACTTGACATAGGCATAGCATATGGTTCAATTTACCATTTTGGTGCTTGTGAGCTATTTTTAAAATTAAAAAAAAAATAAAAGAAATATTGATTGGATAATATAATTATATCTACATACTATATACTTTATTGTGAGTTAAAAAAAATTTTAACTTGGCCATACTCTATCTTCTAATAACAAACACATAAAAACATTTAAATGGGCATTAAATTCAGTTTATTTAATTGACACTTGCTGTATGAGTGACATCAAGAAGTGATTGTTCTTTACCCAAGTGTCTGTCAATTGCCAATAAATCAGATAGTCCCTCATGCTTGTGGCCTTATACATAATCATGGCAAACACTTCAGAGGAGAATGGAGATAATCTAGGTCTAGATTAGAAAACCTTGGTTTCTTTTTAATGTGTGAGATTTTAAAAAAATCAGTGTTGTAACTTCTGCTTTCATGATACGGTCTGTGGATGTCTGACTAAAATTTAATTCACCACCTTGAGGTCACTGAAGTTATTCGAAACAGAACAGGAGAATGGAGGCGGGGGCGGGGGAGGGTAAGCACATAAAATGCTTGTTTAGGGGTATAAATACTTATGTGTATTGGAATCTATGGTTGAACTGTATTTTAAAAAATAAGAATACAGATGTTAACAAAAGGTAGGTGTTAAGAACCTTTGGGTGTGTTCTGGTTATTTTCTTTCTTGTTTATCAAAATCTAGGTGTAGAAAGGCCACAGCTCCTGGTTTAGAAGCCTAAGGAGTTCTGGTTGGCATATCTTATCTCCGGCAGTAGCTAAGGGTTATATTACAGGACAATGAATTGATTTTTAGCTAAGGTGAAAGATATCTTTGAGACAACATACATTTTAATAGAAGAGAAGGCATACCATTTGAAAAAAAATTATAACAGTATTTTTAGTAAAATTTGTTAAACTCTCTTTGAATACTTATGGGAAAATTGAGAAGTATGTTACATTTATCTAAGCAATGTTATATTTAATACCTAAATCATAGATACATATGATCAAAAGGTAGATACTGAGTTTATGTTTTAATGAGTATAATTATAAAAAAAAAACACATAACTCCAAAGGAATTTATAAATATAAAGCTAAACTTTATTAAAGCAATTGAGAAGTTCTAATGATTCTGAAGACAGAATTTGTAGTGACCAATGTCTAATATAATAACACTTACTTGCCCAAGCTTGATTAAAGAAGAAATATTTAATTAGTAAATGGCCTTTGTCTAGCCATCAAAGCACCCCCTCCACAAATCATCACATGCTCCCTAGCTAACTTAATTCATTTCTTTGTATCCTAAACATGATCCCTCCATTTGGCCCAATGGGTTATTATTTCAGGTCTTTTTTTCCCTCTTCATTTTCACTTTACCTATCCAAACCCCACCTCCATAACATTGTACCTTATTTTGTCCCTCTTTTATTTCTATGGCCTTGAAAAAATTATTTTTCCCACTTGTACTGTCTTCTCTTTTCGCCAATCATGCATATGACTCCTTCCTTTAAAATGTAAATCTCTTCTTTGAGAAATATAGGATTCTCTTCCATTCCCAGTTGCTTCATTCATGCAGACTTTTAACAGTTTACTAACTTGGATTTGTTGATATGTTGACTTGAAACAAGTGCTGTCAATCTTTTTCACATGTTTATAGTTATATCTTCCAAAGGAGATTATAGACTCTTTAAGTGAATGTCTTCTAAAAATTCCATCCACTCCAAGCACCTAGAACCATATTCATTCCTTAAAAAGGTGCTGAATAAAAGTTGGTGCTTAATTAACTAGACTATTGTATTCTCTTTCCCAGGGAAACCAGTATAACATAATTTAAACATATTTTACTTTATAAAAAGAACTAAAAAGTGAGGACTGCCAAATTGTTACAATTTCCACTTGTTGGAGTATTTGTTTTAAATTGATGCAGAAATTGATGGCCACCGAAGTCGTGTCCCTGAAGTGAGTAGTGGCAAAGTCAAATACAAGCCATACATGTATTACTTAATTCGAAAAAAAATCAAACAGGATTGTTGGAGTTAATGTTAAACTAGATGTTGTTTTGAGTTTATTTTTAGTTCTCAAACAGATTAGCCAGGAAGCTTTACTTAAATATCAAAGCCTACAGTAAAACTCATAGTAAATTTGAAAATACATAAGACAAATGTAATGTAAACTTTAAATTCACGCTACACTTTTCCAACAACTCCCACGAGTATCTACGAATAATTAGAGCATTAGAAAATACATAAACATAATACACTCCATAGTGAGAGGAGGCAGAGAGAAGTTTCTAGATAACCTAAGATTCAAAGGTGGCTCATGTTGGTTTTTCAATCCATCTGCTGTTCACCGATTAGATTCAGCACGCTGGCCAGCTCCCCTGTCCGCTGGTTTATTAGCCTAAGTGAAGGGAGCAGGGGGGAGGAACGCACCATCTGCTGCTTTTGAATTAATAGATAACCGAGAAGCAGGAATGAAGACTGCGACAGTCATCACATTGTCGCCGCTGAGTTCTTGGGGTGTCTTTGTATGATTTCGGGGTCCCCACTACTGTACCCAGATCCTCCAGCGAACCAGATTGGAGAAAGAGCTGAATAACCAGAAACTCATCTATTTCTCTGGTAGGCTCACCACAGCATAAAGTGTTCCCAGTTCTGGAATTGAATGTTCATCACAGCTTTTGCGGGGTAGATAAGGTCGGGGATTATACTTAAATAGTTGAGCTGCACGGTCGATACACAAATCCGCTCTAAATCTGATTCACTTTTATTTTAATGAGAGAGGGCGTATGTAAAGTAAATTACTGAAATCGGAGTTTTCACAGGTGAGGCAAACACGCTACCCAGCCCCACTGCCCCCACGCCCCAGGTGTGAAGAAGCCTGAGGAAGGGAGAGAGACGTTTTCTTAACCGTATGGGATCTCACCGATTTCCTCTTAATGAGACTTAGATTTAGCGTCTTCGCTAACAAGAAGTCATCACTGGTGTATTTCTTCCTTTCCCAAGAACTTTTTGTCCTCGGGAGAGAAAGAGAGGTCGAGGCAATGAGAGCTGAAGATCAAGGAGGAAATTATTTACAAAGCGGAGGGAGTGGGGAGGGGGTGAGGAGGATGGAAAAGCGTTAGGATCAGAACTGAAGTTCTGAGACTTTGGAGACGCTCGCGCTCTCCCCCTTTGAGCCCTCTGCAGCCATCCTTTGCGCCGCGGACACGGGAGAGTTAAGCCAATAAACACGTAAGCGCCGCTCCCTCCCCAATCGGCAAGATGCCTCTTCGGCTCTTGGCTGCATCGACAGCTTGCAACACTCGGCATCTTTTCTGGAGGCGCCTTCTTCAGCGGCTGCAGATGGCATCCGGCTGCGGGCTCGGGGCTTGCAATTGACTCTCTCCCTTGCCCACCTTGGAACCACGGCACACCTCTCCTTTTCCCTCCTCCCCTCGCGCTTCTGGGTCTGAGCCCAGCTCCCGAACGCCGGGCGAAGAAAGCAGTCGCGGCGGCCGAGGCTGAGCAGTAGCGCGCTCGCTCCCTGATTTGGGAAGAAGCGTCCATCCGGGAGAGCCGACCCCCAGCTGCCTCCAGCGTCCCCCATCTTTTGCACCCCAAGCCAGGGGCTCCAGGGACCCCCCTCCCCAGGTGCCACCATGCTGGATCCTTCGTCCAGCGAAGAAGAATCGGATGAGATCGTGGAGGAGGAGAGCGGCAAGGAGGTGCTCGGCTCAGCAGCGTCCGGCGCGCGCCTGTCTCCCAGCCGCACCAGCGAGGGCTCCGGCGGCGGCGCCGGGCTAGGGGGAGGCGGCGGTGCCGGGGCCGGGGTGGGCACCAGCGGCAGTGGAGGCAGCGGCGCGAGCAGCGGCGGCGGGGCCGGGGGGCTGCAGCCCAGCAGCCGCGCCGGTGGCGGCCGGCCCTCCAGCCCCAGCCCGTCGGTGGTGAGCGAGAAAGAGAAAGAGGAGTTGGAGCGGTTGCAGAAGGAAGAGGAGGAGAGGAAGAAGAGGCTGCAGCTCTATGTGTTCGTGATGCGCTGCATCGCCTACCCCTTCAATGCCAAGCAGCCCACGGACATGGCTCGCAGGCAGCAGAAGGTAGGTGCGCCTCAGAGGCCCAGGCAGCAGCACCCGGACCTCGCCAGGCGGGCGGGGCGAACAATGGGAGCTGGCGGCGCAGCTGGCGAGAAGGAGCTGAAGGAGGAGGCTACCGCGCCCTGGAGAAGGGGCTATGAGGCCCCCTCTCCGCGGCCGGGACCCGTGAGGGGCCTGGAGTGAAGTGCCGCGCGCCAGAGCCGCCCTTGCTGGGAGCTCAGGGATGCGAGCTGAGCAGTTGCGCTTAGTGGCCCAGGAGGTTCAGGGAGTGACTTGCAGCCTGCGGCTCCCAGAGAGGCCTTGCTGGTTCGCAGGGCTCCTGGCACTCTCCAGCGGCAGACAGCTGCACTCAGCTCCGGGCCCGCCCTCCTGGGCGTGCGCTCTGCGGGCGGGGGCACCCAGCAGGTGGGGCGCCAGTGTGGAGTGAAAAGAACGCCTCCGAGCTGCACTCGGCTCTTCCCGGCAGAGAGCCACCCAGGCAGGCGAGAGAAAGCAAGCCCGAAAGGCGAAGCTTCCAAGCTTCCAGTCACACTGAGAAGGACATCGTCCTCCCCATGCCAGTCAGCTGATCACCGACTCGGGTCGCCCAAGGGTTCTGGGGCACCCCTTCCCTCTGGCCCGGGTTCCCTCCAGTCCTCCTTCCGACCCCAGAGCTGGGGCACGCCCTCTGGTCCTTCAGCTCGAGTCAGGCCCTCTACCTTCCTCCCTTTGACCCTCTTCTCGTCCCAAGGTGACTTCGCCGCCACCTTCTGGCTTTTCGAGGCCCTCAAAGCCCTGCTGCTGCTGGCTTGATAAAGTGCAGCTGCAAAAAGCCTCGCAATTATAAGCATCAAAAGCTTTTTGTGTCTGAGGCTGGGGCAAGGCTGAGGCGGCTCCGGGCTGCCTTTGATGTGATAAAAGCGTCCACTTCCATCAGCTGTTCACCAGCCATAGAAAGGAGGGGAGTGGTTACTGCAGGATGGGGGACAGTGGCGCGGGACCAGAAGAGTCAGGTACCTAGTTGGAGTGAGTGAGTGAAGAAAGTCAGCATTCTGTTCTGTCTCCTAGGTAAATCTGCAGCACTTGAGCTATCAAAAAAAAAAAAAAAAAAAAAAGAGCCAGCTGGGGTGGTGTGAGAATCCAGCTCTAACCCCATAAAGGTTGTGAGACGGTTTTCTTAAAATAGTGAATTTCTCGATTGTTGCCATTTAAGACTGAATTTTATGTTGCCATAGTAGACTGTGAGGTTTTCCTATATTTATCCACCCTTATCTTGAGTTAGCACAGATTCCTCTGTTTGTTTTGCTTACTTATGTACACACACTACCCAGCACTGGTGATTTATTTCAGTTATCAGAAGCTTGGGTATCAGTGTTATTAAAAATAAAACTCATTTTCTGGTTGAGAAATACACACTGCATTCTCAATCCATCAGTAGCCCCTTGTTTTTTCAACTTGCATTTTGGATTAGAATAGAGCAAAAGTATCCACAGAACAGTAAAAGTTTTCTGGATTTTATTTAAGGTTGGGTGCTGGGTCCACACACAATTGATATTTCAAGTTTCAACTTGGAATTATTATGGTAGTTGCCTTTATAGCAGGGGAAATATCTTCTTTAAAATGTATCACATTAATAAGAACATCAACTAAAGATATCCTATTTCCCTGGCAATGAAAACTGTTCTCCTTTTCCCTTTATCAGTGAAAAGGCTCTAGAGCTCGGTACTCTAAATAGACACTTAAATCCAGCATTAGAATGGAGAGAGAAATTCATTCTCACAGAGACCCAGTTCTTCTAAACAGCCTTCAGCCACCTGAGAAAAATTATCATGAAGCTAAGTTTTTCTGATCTGATTGTATGTTTTATCTGAATCCATTCAAAGCTCTGGTTTTGAGGGGCAGGTAGGTTCTGTTTTTACACATGACCTTGACATCAAAGAGACTACAGGACAGATTGATAACAATGGCATTTGGTCAAACTATTTTAAGTTATTGCAGCAAATTAGTGCTAAATACATATGCCAGCAAAGCTGCCTCAGGGCTGTTGGTTATACTGGGAAAGTGAATATCTCCTTATTACAAAACAGAACAAACAAACAAAATAACAAACCAAGCCTTTCTTTTGCTAAGTCTTTAAGTTTTTAGTATCTTTCTAGAAAAGGATGTCTTGCTATTTTTCTACAAGTAGAAAGTCTGAAATTTTGATTAAAAAAAAAACCATCATTGAAAGGGACTAAAAAGTTTTCATAATCATTGTGGTAAAATTTAAAGCCAACAAATAAGATCGATGAATTAAAATTGGTCGTGGAGAAATATAAACTAGTTGTGAACTAGACATGAGTTGGTAGTAGCATAGAAAAAGCTAGAAAAAAAAATAATGTAAAAAAAGGGAATAGAGTGACAGGGAGAGAAAGAAAACTGCCTATGAAAAAGAATTGCTGAATTGGGGAAAAGAAGAGATTATGTTGTCAAATCATCGTACCAAATGCTTTAAACGTAGACAATGTTATATGTCAGTTATATCTTCATAAATCTAGGAGTTAAACAAGATCATATGTTATTATGTCTAATACATGTTATAAAACAAAATAATTTGTATTCATAATACTGGCTACCATTTTTGAAGCACTTACTATGTGCAAGGCACTTCATTTAGATTATTTTTTTTACATAGACTTCGTTTTTTAGAAGAGTTTTAGATTCACTAAAATTTGGGAAAATAGTACAGAATTTCCATGTACTCCTCACCCAGTTTTCCCCTATTACTAATATCTTACTGTAATATGATATAAAGAACCCGTACTGGTACATTATTATTAACTCAAATACATAGTTTATTCAAATGTTCTAGTTTTTACCTAAATTCCTTTTTTTATGTTCTTAGATCATTTAAAATTCTCCTAATAATCCTAACAATGTAGGAATTACCATCATTTTTAGAAGAGAAAACTGAGACTTGGAGAAATTTTGTAATTTGCCTGAAGCAGTATGCAGATAGGTGAAAGGGTGGGGATTGAGGCATGAGGCATTCTGATTCCAAATCCTAACTTTTTAAGGTGTGACACTGGCCAGAAATATTCTGAAGTGAAAAATAGAACTCTGGCATCCTGACAACATGCCAAGTTTATTTCTATTTAAGTTGAGAGAGGCCTGCCCCTTTCCCTTGAGGGCACATATTAAATAGAGCTGTCCCCTCTTACCCATCAGAGATATATATATTTCAGGACTCCCAGTGGATACCTGAAACTATGGACAGTACCGAACCCTATATATATATACACCATATATATATATGGTATGTTTTATCTATATGATAAAGTTTAATTTATGAGTTAAGCACCATAAGAGATTAACAACAATACCTAATAATAAAATAGGACAATTATAACAATATACTGTAATAAAAGTTATATGAATGGCTTTGAGGCCATTATTAAGTAAAATAAGAGTTATTTGAACATAAGCACTATGATATCAAAACAACTGATCTGATAAGCAAGTCTGCTACTAAGTGACTAATGGGTGGGGAGCATATACAACTTAGATATGCTGGACAATGGGATGATTCATGTCCCTGGCAAGATAGTGCAAGATTTCATCATGATACTCAGATTGGTGCATGATATAAAACTTACAAACTGTTTTTTCTGAAATGTTTTATTTAATATTTTTGGATTATGGTTGACCATGGGTAACAGTAACCATGGATAAAAGGGGGCAGTTATAGTGAACATGGGCAAAATGTATATTTAAGTACTAACCTCATAAAGAGTATGAAGGAGAGAGACGATCCGTTAGCTGGTAAATCTGAACACCAGACTGTTTTCAGTCTATGTGGTTCAACCCAAAAAACAAACAAACAAACAAACAAAAAACTATTTTAGCACAGAAGAACAACTGGGAAGGAGAAGAGGGCAAAGGCACCATTGCTGGGTAATTCTGATAGTTAATTACTTTGGTTTCACTTTTACTGGAAAAAAAGTGTCTGGATATTTCAACAATTTTCCCAGTTAAAAGAAGAGACTAAAACAGACTATGTGAAAACACAGTTTATCATTTATAGGTATATTTTTCTTGTGCTATGGTGAATCTAAATATAACATGCTGGTAATGATAATTTATAACTAAAACAAAAATCTGGCCATCATACTGTCACAATATATGTTTCAGCAGCTCATAAATGACAATTCGAAAAACAATTCTTTGATTTTTATTTTTCTTCTCTTGTTAGAATGGTAAAGCGAATACCTAGAAGTTGGCATGGCAAAGCTACACCATATGTTTCTAAATTATATAGTAATGGTAATGGGTGTCTACCTCATATGAACTAGTTACATGTAGTTGCTATTGAGAAAAAATAGAAACAGTCACTGTAAACCATGGTGTAATATTTAGATTGACATAAACATTTTTAAAAATTAAATAGAAACTATTTCTAATGCCTGGTTACAAATGTCCAAAATGAATATTTTATTCATATACAGGTTTGTATACACATGTGTCTGTATGTGTATATCTGTATATGATGAGTTAAAGGGGCAATCCTAAAATTGTGTCTCTATGAACTCTCATTTCATTCAAGAGGAACTTTATGACTAGACTAAATGTTATAAGTTCCAGCAGCTCACTTCCATGTAATTTAACTTGTATCTTGCCATGAAATTATGTCTAACGTTAAGTCACTGTTAGCCATAGAAATTCTACCTTTATTCATTTACTTATTTGACTTTATCTCTTGGTCATGACTCAAAAGCCTATACTTTTTATAAAACTTAAAATTTACTGCTAGTTAACTATGTATGTATATGAGTGTATATATTTTAAATCGATAATAGTGATTCATCTTTTCAGATATGTTTGGAGGCATTTGAGTTAGATCCACTAAAAATTTTTAAGGGTCGGTATGTCAATGCAACATATGATTTGCATTTTAAAAAATAATTATTCTAACTTTTCAAGAGAATTAAATTACTATTAAGCCAGATTCCTTGAAAAAGAATTATGTTTCTTCATCAGGGAAAGAACTACATTCTTAAAATATGATTTTTGGCACCCCCTTTCCACTGCCAATCTCCTCGGTGCAATGAGCAGGAACTGTTATGCACTGGTACTAGCAGAGACATTCTGAAGATGTGAAATCCCAAAAAAGTAATGATTAGTTCTTGCTTCATTAAGCACATAGAATAGCCTTATGCTTCTCTAAAACGGGACTGAGGAACAAAGGAAATCAAATATTACATTCCAGAAGAATTGTACTGTGTAAAGTGGTAAAAGTCAAGTGATTCAGAAATCTTTCTTCTACAAAAGCAAATTTAATACACAATTATAGGCAATCTCATTAAAATATAATCAATATTTTTTTTATTTGGGTCTATATAACTCAAGCTGGAATGATTGGTAGAGTTCCAATAACTTAGAACTAAGTTCTAAATAAATGGCTAGTTATTCCTTGTACCAAGCACTCTCCCAGGTAGCAAAACCAGAAGATACCTATGAGATATGCTTCCAAATTAGGGAGCTATGTTCTAGTTTCTTAGATAACATATATACAATTAGATGAGAATAAGAATGTGTTTAATTATAAGATGCTGATTACAAATATGAAAGTAGTGAAGAGAGAGAAAATGTATGCATGTACACACATAAGATTGATTATAATAGTAGGGAAAGTATTCATGAAGGAAATTAGATCTTAAAGAATTTATATGATTTGTGTAAGCATAAGGAAAAATAGATATTCTATTCTGTAGAAGAGTATGAGGTAGCAGGAATGTGGAAAGGAGTCATTGTTTGTAGGACATTAGTCCGATTCATTAGTCTGGCTTCAAGTGATAGAAACCCTACTCAAGTGGTTAAATCAAAAGAAAAATAATGGGAAAGATAAAAATTTACTAGTACATGTAATTGAAAACTCCTGTACTGAGGTGACTGCAGGAATTGTTTGATCTAGGAGTTCAAATGACTTCCTGGACAGAATGAAGAAAGCTGACTGATGATGGGAAAGAATTTATATATATCAACCTGTGTTTGAGCTCAAACTTTTCACTTGATTGTCTCTGGGGTAATGCTTTCATCTGTCATATGGAGAATGGAATGGCAAAACTTCAAATTATTCTTTAATGTCCCCTCTCTATATTGAGTTGATAGTTTTTTCTAGACAATGAGGTTACTCATTATCAAAAACTATAATTTTATTCAAACTAATATTTAATATGTTTTTACATTGCAACATAAGGCAGTGTCTTTAAAGAATCTGAGGTGGTTACAGATGAAGTTCAAGTTCGCTTTGTTCAGCTATCTGAATTTTCAGATAAGGAGGTAAGCTCTTAAAAGGTTACAAGCCTACAGACTACATGAGAGATTATAAACTGTGACCCGTGGGCTGAAAGTGACCCATAAATGCATTCTGTTTTTCCTACAATGAATTTTTAAATTTTCAAATTAGTTCTAGGCATTTATAACTATCAAGATAGTCTATATTTAAAAATCTGTATTTCTGACTTCTCTTATAATGGGAAGAAGAGCAAAGTTGGACCTGCGATTTTATGAGTGTGCAAATAACAAAGGAAATAAGACACCAAGCCATTACTTAAATAATAGGATGTCCATCACTTTTATCTAAAACTATGATTGTTCTAAGAGGAATATTGTGTCTATCTGGATGGTAGAACTATCTGGTCTTAACAACATCATCTCTTCTTGCCATTGATGCACAAACACTGATGGTCTCACCTGCGGCCTTGTAAGTCATCCAAAAAAAGAATCTGGAATTTAGAACTCTATGTTCCCTGTCTCTGACAACAGTTTCCCTTTTAGGATCAGATTTATCCTTTCTGCAGAATCAGAGAGCTGATGATCAGAATTACCTTGTTATTTTTTCATTTGTCAGTCCAAGCATGTAACAGAATTTCTTCTCTGTCGTTAGCAAGTAAAGGAAGGGAGATGAAGTCAGTCAATGGTTTGAAGTCTGGTCATTGTTTTTGACAGATGAGGGACAGTGAAAAACTACTATTAAGAGCATAGACTCCCAAACTTGACTGCTAGATTTGCTTCCTGGCTATGTGATTTGGGGCAACTTAACCTCTCTGTGACTCAGTTTACTCATAATAAAATGGGGATAGTAGTGTTATCTCTGTCATTGGGTACTTATGAAACTTAAGAGAGATAATATAGTAAAGCTCTTAGAATAATGTCTGGCATGGGATAAGTCCTATATAAGTATTACCTCTTGCTATCACTGAGTTGGATTATATAAGTTGTTTTATTTTTATTGGCAAAGGGACTGAGAAAGTTACTATATTTAAAATACTGACAATAGTAAGCTTTATTTTTTGTTGTTGTCATCATCATTATTGACATGACAAGTAGACCTGGAAGGCAGTGGTGATGACTATAGCATTTTCTACAAAATGGATGCAGTAGAAGGTACAATATAACCTTTATTCCTCTTTTGTTGAGACAATTCACTAATTCTGCAGGCCCTTAGTCTCTGGTTCAAATCCTTGGTCATATGACCTTGGCCATATTATCTATTCTCTTTAAGTCTTAGTTTCCTCATCTGTAACATGGGGGGAAATAATATTGAGGGTTCTAAGAAAAAAAGCATGTTAATTGATTAACAAGTCTTTAATATGGAGTAAATGTAGAACAAATGTTATCAACAGTAATAATAGTATTCTTGCATTTTTGTCCAATACCTTTTCTCATGCTTTTCATTATTTTAGAACATCCTTCTCACCTTTCTTCATCTAATTTGCTCTTGTTCATCAATAAACTCAAGTGTTATCTCCTTTGAGAAACCTTACCCAAACCTTTATATTGGGCTAAATGCTCTCATAATCCCTAGTCTATCTCCATGTTACCTCCTGTACATTATATTTAAATTACCTTTTGTGAGTGTGCCTCTCTCTCACTAGACTGTAAGAACCTCAAAGACTGGGACCACATTTTATTCCTCCTTGATTCCTCATCTCTCAACACAGTGCCTGGCACATATTAGGTGCTTGTAAACATTCAGACTGTTGAATCTCTGCATTGATGCTTTATTTCCCAAGAAGTTCCTAAAGAAAGAAAGTAGAGGAATTTTGTACTTCTATTAGAGAAGTACAACTTATTTACTTTTATAAAAGCTTCTCAGCAGACAACATAAATGCTGAACTAATTACCAAATGATTTAAAAAATATTTGTGTTGCAAAAACATACCATCAATCAAATCTCAATGTAGCTTGTTAAGAAATTTCTAGATTATAAAGAAATATAATATTATAAATAAATGTTATAAAGAAATTTCTATATTATGAAGTTATATATAAAGAAAAGTCTTATTTTTAAAATTATAAGCAATTACAAATTTCTGCAAAGGCTGAAGCCCAGTTGAACTTAAATCACTCTGTAGTACATGTTTAAGTGGCCAAATATTAAGCCAAGGTAAGAATGGAGTCTTTCTATTGGGTATACGTTCTTCGTATGTTTTATTTGATTTAGCCCTTTCTGAAGAAAAAAAAAAAGAATAGGCATTTGACAGCATTATAGTGAAAGCTAGGCTATTAAAAATATCATCAGTCTCATTGCTGCCAAAGTTATATAATAGAATTTGTAAGTTCTATATATTAAGACATAAATAAGTGTGCATCTTTTTTCTAGTTTTATGCTCTTATGGAATTTTGGCACTGTTTTCTCTTTTAATAAAGGAAGTCCTTTATTAGTATAGTTAGAATATAAAAAATAATAACTACAGTACTATTATATATTGTATGTGATGATAAGAATATAATGGGTGTGCAATATCTATAAAAAAGTGAAACCACTAGGTAAAGATTTTTCTGATGCCTTTCACACTAGTTAAAGGGGAAATTAACTTTGTCAAGCTATTCCTTCACTTTAACAAGCAGAAAAAAAAACACTGAAAAGTTGAAAACATGAATTATCAAACCCCCAAGTGTTCCATATCTTCAGCTATTATTCTCAAATTGAGATATATGGAGTTAGCTGATAATGTGTTGATAATGATAATGAAACCAATAATGACAATTGAGAATGTATTATATAGCAGCCAATGGGAGGAAAATATCAACCTGTCATTTGGTATTTCTCAGGAGCACTTCTGTGCAGTAAGAAAGTTCTGAGATATTTCGAAGTTAACTTTTAAAAAAATTTTTATTCCTAAGTGTCGCAGGAGCAGATGCTAAGTTACAAATCTGCCAGAGGCTATAGTGCTTTCAAAAAGACAATAGGATTTTGGCAAACACATAGAGTGGTACAGAGAATCTACAATGCCACTCAGGAAAGCAAAGGAAAAAACATTGAAAATTTTTGCAAATAATTATGCCTTCTGTTGCCCATTCAGGAAAACAGCCTTTTGGTGTGGATGGTAGGCATAGAGTTGTTTAAGCAAATGAGTTAAAACATATCTTAAACATCTACTTTGGCGATTTTTCTGACAAGTATAGCAAATGTTGTCTATAAGGCAGCGTGTCATAACATACTGTGTTCAAAACACTTCTTGGGGTCTATTCCATATTCAATTTTTGTTTGTTACACATCATCAGACAACATTGTTTTGAGCCACTTATACATACAAGAAACTCAGTAAATCTTATAGGCAAAATATACAAAGACATTTTAGTCATACTTCCTGATCTCTAAAAATCTGTCAATTTAGTTAAGAAATTGAGGTGCACCAACACAGAATGTACCTTATACTGTAAGGCAGGTTATGGTAAGTGTTTGAATCTTAAATATTAGTGTTCTTCAGATATCCATCCATTACTTTTGTTATGGGTTGATTGTGTCCCCCACTACCCTACAACCACCCAAATTCTTATGTCTACGTACTAGCCCCCAGTATTTTGGATTGTGACTTTATATGGAAATAAGTTCTTTGCCCATTAATTAGTAAAGATGAAGCCATTAGTGTGGACCCTAATCCATTATGACTTATGTACTTAGTGAAAGGGATATTTGGACATAGAGATGCACACAGGGAGAACACTATGTAAAGAGGAAGGAAGAAATTGGAATGATGCTTCTATAAGCAAGGAACACAAAAGATTGCTAAAAAAAAAAAAAAAAAAAAAAAAAAAAAAAAAAAAAAAAAAACACTAGGAGCTGGGGGAGAGGCATGAAATATATTCTTCCTCACAGCCTGTAGAAGGAATCAACCCCATCAATACCTTGATCTTGAATTTCTAAGCTCTAGACTGTAAGACAATAAATTTCTGTTGTTTAAGCCACCTGGTTTGTGGTACTTTGTTGCAGAAGCTCTAGCAACCTAATGCAGCCCTCCTCTCATCTCTATACCATCGCTCAGCAATTTTATCACTAAATAATGGCTGTGGCTACTAACATCCCTATAAGCTTCCCATTTTTAAATCTAGGTCTCAAGCATAGATCTCTCATCAAAACTCAAACCCATACATCTAGTCATTTATATCAGCATTGCTGAAGGTGTGATCTCAGACTGTGCAAGTCAGTGAATACTTTGTCATGGGTCTGCAAAGAGATAAGGAACTTGCACTCAAGTGCAAATCAACTTCCTGCTTTCTTCAAGATAGTCTCATCACCAAAAATTGTCAATTAAATTGAACAGCTTAGTGATGAGGTTGACGTAGTTTTTAGAACTAAAACTTTATATTGGTGAAGACCAACAAAAAACAGTTCACAGATAGTATAACTATTCAGACTGCACTAGGAAGACCATTGAACTCTATGACATCTCCCATAAGATGTCATTAGACCATTCAGCAATAGAATTTCTCACCAAGATTCTTTCCCCTTCTATTTTCTAACTCAGTGAAAACAAATTTATTGTCTTACAGTTCTAGAGTACAGTGAGTATAGTTCTAGAGCTACCAAGGCAGAAGGGCACAACTCAAACTTCAAATCTTTCTGTCATCCTCAACACCAAAGGATGCACTTGTCTTGTTGATGTTCCTGCTGACAAAATTGTCATTTCTTTCTCTTCATCTTCATCACTGGTGCCCTGCTTTGGGCCCTCATGATTGCTTACATGGACTTTTACAATAACCTCCTAACTGTTCTCTCTGTCTCCTTTCTTGCCTACATTCAATCCTCCTTCAACAGTGATTATTCTGAAGCAAAAATCCAATCATGACCTTACCCTGCTCAGAATTATTTTAAAATTCAACTCATTTGGGGTAACATCGGTTAATAAAATTGTATAGGTTTCAAGTGTACAGTTCAATAATATATCATCTGTATATTGCATTGTATGTGCACCACCCAAAGTCAAAACTCCTCTCATTGCCATATATTTGACCCCCTTTACCCTTATTTACCCCCACCTTCTTTCCCTCTGGTAATCACTAAACTGTTTTCTATGTCTATGAGTTTTTGTTTGTCTTGTTTGTTTGTTGCTTTCAGTTTTATATCTCACATATGAGTGAAATCATGTGGTATCAACTTTTTTTCTGTCCGACCTATTTTGCTCAGTATGATTATCTCAAGATCCATCCATGCTGTCACAAATGATTGTATTTCATTTTTTCTTATGGCTGAATAATATTCCATTGTATTTATGTACCACATCTTCTTTATCCAATCATCTATTGAAGGACACTTTGGTTGTTTCCATGTCTTGGCCACTGTGATTAATGCTGCAATTAACATTGGGGTGCATATATCTTTATGGACATGTTTTCAGATTTTTTTTGATAGATACCCAGAAGAGGGATTGTTGGGTCATATGGTAAATCTGTTCTTAATTTTTTGAGGAACCTCCATACTGTTTTCCATAGTGACTAGACCAATTTGCATTCCCACCAGCAGTGTATGAAGTTTCCTTTCCCCCCACAACCTCTCTAACACTTGTTATTACTTGCCTTATTGATAATAGTCATTCTTACAGGTGTGAGGTGGTATCTCATTGTGGTTCTGATATAGCGTTTTGTTACACAGAATAAACTGTAAACCTATTTGCATGGCATAACTCTATCTTACCTCCCCATCCAGCATCAACTCCTGCAATTATATACATATCATAGGCTTCAGCCCATTAAATCACTTAACATCCCTGCACTGTTGTATGCTCTTTTGTGCTTCAGTGTCTTTGCACACGTTGTTCCTCCTGCTTGAAAAGCCCTTCCCAGCTTACCTTCCATTACTCTCCTAGGTAGATGATGGCACCCAATCATTATAAAGAACAGGAATAGATAACGAGCACTGTATGTTTACTCTATGTAGCAACTATAAATTTATAAGCCTTATCTCATTTAATCCTTACAATAACAAACTCTATAACATAGGTACTAACAATCTCAATCATACAGATAAGGAAACCAAGAGGCAAAGAATTTAAACTTGCCTTGATCATACCTTTACTAAGTTAAGTACTAGAGCAGGGTTGAGACCCAGATGGTCTAATGCTAGCCTACACTCTTAACTATGCTGGAGCATTAAGCATACCTTCACTGTATACCTGTTTCTTTCTTCTGACTCTACAGAGATGATTTCATTTAGTATTCCCTGGTGCCTTGTAGATAGTACATTCATGTAATAGCTGCTCAAAAAATAGTCGATACATGAATTCATGATTGTTGAATTCATGTTTGTTTAGAGAACAGTAATGAATGTTCCTCACCATTTATAGCAGGTTCCCTAAGATGATCTCATTTCTTTTTTAAACCAACCTTTTTGAGTAGGTGGGACATGCACTCTAAATACCTGTTTTGTAGCAGACAACAGTGAGATCTGTCTGGACAGGACTATAGAACACTAACCTGGGCCTCCTAAATGTACACAGGGCTCTCCCCTCTGTGCTGTCAGGCTCAGAGTCACACTAAGTTTGGCCATTGCAGGCTTGTGAAGGTCATAGTGACTCATATTTTCAGAAAGCCTATCCCACCTCTTAGCAAACAAATTAAAATGTACCCCACATCCCACATCCACTGTCTTTTCATTATAAAAAAAATGGAAAGGATTCATTAAATATTACTTTTGACTATTCACCTATATAATTGTTTAATAAATTGTTTAATAAATGAATATGATTTCTCAGGAATCATGGTATATTCTCAGAAATTTCTGCAAACTAAAAAAAATTCTCAGCAATTGTTTTCAATTGTAGTAGTGTTTTATGAGTAGTAAATTTAATAGTTAATGAAGTTGACATATGTTTGAAAGTTATTTAATTGAATATTTATTAATTTTAATTTTCCAATTTTAGTTTTCCACTTGAGAGATAATACATTTTACTTAAGATTTCAGACTATTTTTTAGGCCCATGGACAGTTTCAAGTCTCTGGTCACCACGCCTTTGTTCCTAAAGCTTTTGACAAGGCTTGATGGAATAACTGATATTTGAATTAAGCCTCAAATGGACTGAGAAGATGAAAGGCTAGAGGTATGATATATTTTGAGGAGAAGAAAGATACTTTCAAGTATTCAGAGATGACATAATGCAAAGCAAGTTTGAGGATCTCTGAACAAATACAATTGTATAAGATGTCAATATTGGAGATAAAAGAAATAAGAACAAAAGTTAGTTTATGATTAGGGATGCCTTTTAATAATGGTAAAGTTATTGGGTGAAGGAGTGGAGGACTATCTTGTAGATAATGGGGAACCAGAGAAAACTTCTGAGTAGAACAGTGATGTACATAACCAGTGTAGTGTTTTAAGAAGATAAATCTGAGAAGTATGTGGAGAGTATAGAAAAGAGAGAGAAAGAAGGAGAATAAATGTCTTCACACTGTAATAAAAAGTCACAAAATATGCTTGAATGTTTTGTCCAGCATAGATATCTTTATAGTTTTGTGGGGAAATTTGTGGAAAATCTCAGAATATTAATGCCTATATGTAGAAGTGTCTTGACTTACTAGTTTAAAGACATTTCTTTAGAACAATTGTTGATTCGTAGTTTCATTTTATTAGAGTAATTTTTATGTATTTCTCATAATGTGTAGAGTATGAGTTTTCAGTTCTTACAAATCTTAAAAATGTGAAACAAGACGCCTACTCTCTGAATCATATTTAATTTCAGTGACCAATATTCTCATATCTTCTTGTGCAGGTGCAAAAGCACTCCTGCATAACATTGTGGAGAGAGAATATAATGTCTCCTGAACATAGATCATAGAACCAGACCTGGTGTAATTTCAGAAATGGTACATGTGTTTCCATTTCAGGTTCCAGCTGACTTAGAGAATTCAGATGGAGCCTAACCTGGGCCCAAGAGGGAATGAGCCCCACAGTAATCCCAGATTTATGTCAAGCTCACAGGAGAACTGAAAAGGGAGCCTGGCTTGAGATATAGGTGTAGGATCTGGAGAGAAGTTTTCGAAGAGTGCCCTACTGACATATGATTCCATCTCAAAAACGGATCTAGGTTTGCA
This sequence comes from Eidolon dupreanum, assembly GCA_028627145.1. Taxonomy (NCBI): domain Eukaryota; kingdom Metazoa; phylum Chordata; class Mammalia; order Chiroptera; family Pteropodidae; genus Eidolon; species Eidolon dupreanum. The sequence goes on along the minus strand of CM053507.1, from coordinate 56,047,984 downwards.
TAAAAATCTATAGGGTAGGGTACGTTTATGCTCCCCAAACTTTCTCATGTAAGTAGGAAGATTTTGATCTTAGTGATAGATATTGAGAAAAGTTATTGGAACAAATTTACTAATAATCAGAGTCATTTGCATCCAAAGGGAAACGTACAGTTCTCAATAGTTTCTCTGTTCTTGCACATCCTTGGGTACCATCATCTTTTCTATCTTTCATCTGTTAATAGGGAAGGTAAGCTTTAGACGTGGGCATAGGGGTAGAGAAAGGTTACATGTTCCAGGCCAGTCTTCCAAAGTTCTGATAACAAAGAGAGATTTTATTTTTCACTTGTCATTGTTATCTGTGTGTGTAGCTCTCTTGAGAAGACAGGTGATTTTGGTTTAAGATAAGATTCGGGTATTCCTGGGTGCCATGTCATCACACCAAAAAGGCTTCGAAACACCACATGAATTACCAGAGGTTCACAGTCCACTTCCTGGAGGGGGCTACATTGCAGCTGAGGTATTATTTGAACATGAAGAGGCAGGGTAACAGATACTCTCAGGGTGGTTTTAGCAAAGACGCAGAAGCCACACACAGCTAGAACAAAGAGCACATATAGGCATAAGATTGGAAATGTAGGTTGGAACCAGGTAGTGGTAAACATTGACTACTATAAGGCTTTGTCAGTTGTCCTTTATTTATTAGGAGCATTTGAAAATAACCTATACAAGAGTAGCTACAATGGAAATAGCACCCAAATGAGGTATATAGTCTATCTGGGTGCAACTATCTGCGTGATTGTCAAGTGGGAGAGGGTGAAGTGACTTTTTGAAAGGCATTTTGAGGTTTCAAAATTTCCAAAGAATGTTGTCAAAACAAGCAGAAGGTCTTATTTAGAAAGGACATGCTTTGTGCCAGCATTGTTTGCATGACCAGGTTAGAAAAATCTATCTATGAGCTTTGACAATTGCTTCACATAATTTGTCAGCCTTTCTGTTTCCTGGCAATGGAGAAAACAAAAACAAAAACAAAAAAAAAAAGGACTTCTTTCTACTATCTACTTTCCACAGACAGCCTATGTACTGCTGTGTATTGTGATTCAGCATTATAGACCTTCAAAGTGAACAAACACTGGTTAAGATTTATACTTGTTTTAATTAATCAGAAGTACCTTCCTCACCCCTCCTCCTGAAGCTGCAATTCTAAACAATTGTGCATCTGTCATTTAGTCCAAAGAGCTTTTCATCTTTTCCTCCATTTCTATGCTCTGAGACTCAAAAGCTGTCTTTTAGTCAATATTCAATTAGGATTTGAGTCGGAAGCTGTGTTGAGCTCTTACAGAGAGGCATAATGTAGTCACTTGGTCTCACTTCCATTTGCTTGTGTGCAGAAAACAAACCATTTTTTCACTAAGGAAATGTAGGTCTGCTTCAGCATAAGTTAAACATGGCAAATTAACTGTTTACTTGCTTATGATCTGGCAATAAATGATGAAGTTAGAAAAGAATTGTTGGGAGGAAAAAAAACACAAAATTTAGGGAGATTTATGCTCTAGAACATTTCCTTCTCTTCTCACAGTAAGAGCTCTGTGAATTTCTATTTTGTGTACTCATCCAAATGCGTTTATATAATGCTTTTTCTAATCACTATCCTTTGACATATTCTTTTGTTTCTAGTACAATCTATTATTCAATATTATCTTTGTTATTGAGCTAAGTTTTCAGAAACAAAAACAATTCACTCCCAGGATTTAAATAAAGATCCTAACAAAGATTTTCTATAAATATAACAAAGATATTTAGAGAATGCATTTATTTCTTTTGATTTAATTTAAACATTTATCTGCCTACTTGAAATGCCATGTCTTTAGGGATGACAGCAATATGAGATATTTACATTAAGTTGGACAAAAATTTATACTTATTTCATGACCCCAGATTCATATAAAGCAATACATACCATTAAAGTAATGTGGATAATTTCCAAAATTATGAAGTAAGTTTAATCAATCTAATCAGCCAATTGAGATGATTCAAATGAAACTTTCAGCTGTATCCTGTAAATATAAAAAAATCTATATATCGTGTTTTTAGTGGACACAATTGGTTGCCTAGCTGTTATTCATACCCCTGTCTCAAACAGAATTATATCTTTTCAAGTAATTTTCCCCATCCCCACTTTCAGTCCAAGCCAATCAGCACATGGCACTGTATTGGAAATACTGCTGGCTCATAGGTGGCCATGTGACATAAGTTGGTCCAGTCAGACTGAAAGGAAGGACTTGTTTTCTGTGCTTGGAAGAGAAGTTCTATTGCTTCTCTCCTGATGGACATACTAAGGATAAGGAAGCATTGCCATCATTGCTGCTGGCAGCTAGCTGTCTTAGAACCATTTTGGCTGAAGTTGTAATTGAAGATGGTGAGGTAGTTGAGATATTGGAAATAACTTGAATTCTTGATGACAGCATTGGGCTGCAACAATTAAGCCAGACTGCAGTTCACCTTTCATTTGGATTTGTAAATACATTCTTTTATTCTGTAAGTCATTTTAAGGCAGAGTTTTCTTCACTTAACGGCCAAAATTACTTACAGGCTATAATTTTTTTTCAAAATATGAATTTTGCAATTTGATATATCAAGCTTTATCTAATGTATTTTGCATATTTGGATTGAGATATAGCTAGAAATATAATCCTATTTACCATGTAAGGAGCAAAATAAAAATTATTTTCTTCTAACTCTGTAATTTTCCAAAAAAAAAAAGTTTACTGATTAGATATAAATACTGTTTTAGCACAAGGGTATCTTTTATTGTAACAAAAGAAAAATGAATTCAATGAAATAGTCTTCTTCACTGACAAATTATTTTAAATAGTTTTCTGTGAACAAAAAAAAAGTTTCTTGCAGAAAAATCAATATGGAAATACATAAAGTAGAATTAAAAGTAGTCCCTTCATTTCACTACCCAAAGACATTCACTATACATGTAAAATATATTTATATTATATTAATGGATACGTATGGAGAGATCAATATTATAAAGACTTAAATAAAAGTAATAATTCTATACATAGTGTTTTACAACCTGCTTTTTTACACAAAAAGGAAATCTTTTCACATCAGCAAATATAAAAAATACAAGTCCTCTAAATGGCTTGTAAAAATCCAGTTTATGGATACACCATAATTTATTTAACCAGTTGTCTATTGATTTGTTTCTTACGACAGTATGTAGTCTGTATGTACATATCTTAGTACACATCTACAAATATATATCTCCTTAAATATAAAGAGTATGCTCATTTAATTTTGTTTCCAATTTCCAAAGCATCTGTTAATAGTTACATCCCCACTAGTGAGGTATGAAATTGTCTGGTTCCCCATATTAAAACTAAACATTATATTTTTTTTTAACTTTGTCAACCTGTTTGGTGACTTTAAAATTTTTTATTTGCATTTTCTTTTTACATGTTTATTGCCTCTTTAGATTTCTTTTACAAATTCCTTGTTACTTTCCATCTATTTTTCTCTTTATTATTTGTCTTTATGAACAGTTTCTACTTTAATGTTATTAACACTTGATCATATGTGTAAAACTTATGTTCTGTCATTTGTTGTTGGACTTTTTTCTGTTTATTTTTTATGTTGTTGGCCTATTTATGTTTACCTGAACATAATTTTTAATGTAGTGAAACTTATTAATCTAATTAATTTACCTTTCTCTTCCTGTACCCAAACTACTGTGATTTCATTACTGTACTTTGATAGGTTTTAGGATATTTTCATAGAGAAGTTCCTTTTATTATACTTCTTCAGAATATCCCTGACTCTTCTTGCATTCTTTATTCTTTAGAAAAAATTTTTTAATGATTCTGTCAGTTTTAAAATAAAAGACCATTTGGGTTTTGATTGAAATTCCATTGTCTCTATAGATTAATGTAGGGAAAGCTGACATCTTTATGACATTGACTAATCCTATCTAAGAACTAAGAATATCTCTGCATTAATTCAAGTATTTTGATGTGTATCAGTTTATTTTTATAATTCTCAACATATATGCCCTAAATATTGTTAAATTTTTAGATGACATTTATTAGATGAGTGCTCTTAAGTGATTCCCAGAATTAATCCAAACTCTCCATTCCTTCTCAGATCATAGGTACTCAGGGCTAATGGATTGCTCTCTAATATACCTGGACACTTCTGCCCCCCAAAACTGAGATGTATGCTCATCAAGAGTAATTGTACTCCTCAAACCTGTTTAAGCTAGGTTCAAGTAATTCCATTATTCAAGTAAATATATAATTTAATGAGATGTGATTGTAAAAGCAAAAATTGTGTTTATGTTAACCAAGTTGATTGCTTTCGGGAGACTCGATTAGAACTAAAAAAATATCATGTAGTTGGGCAAAACTACAGTTAAATTTTTATGAAAAGTCTTAAAAATCTAAAAGATTCTTTGCTCAGATTGCTTCACAGTTTCTTTAATTTTTTATTCCTCTTTAAGGAAGTAAAAACTGGAAATCATAGATCACAAATTATAGGTGTTAATGAGATTGTGGAACTTCAATCAGTAAACCTATAAATAAAGGGAAAGTTGCAACACTACATCAAAATATCAGCAAGTGAATAATGATAAATTTTAAGTAAAATTAGATATTATTGCCTTGGGTATTAAGATTCTCTACTTCAGCTAATTTTTTAAAAATTAACTCATAAAACACTGTCCTGATTGCATTAAGAGGAGTTCTACAGTATTTTATGCTTTTATTGGCATGTACAAAACATGAATTTTAAAAATAGTTATTACTGGTCATTCGAAATAGTTTAAAGCTATTTTTGGTGTTTCTCAATACTGAATTATTTCAAATTAAAATAATTTGAAATATATCTTTTCTTGTATCTGTAACTTTTCTTCTAATTTCATTGGTTAGCATTGACTTCTCTATTATCACTATATATGGCGAGGCAACATGGTGCTTACACTTTCGGGTGCATAAACTCTGAAAAACTTAAAATTAGTACAATTAATTTTATTATGGTTATCATTTGCTTTGAATATAATTTTAACTTATATCTAGTAAAAATTGAGTATGCCCGAAGAAAGAGGAATCTAATTTCCATGCTGAGATCTATGTTTATTTTTAACAGGGCTTATTCTAAATAGCTCATTATAGAATAAAAGATTGATTTGATACATTTTTATTGAATTAAATATTTTCATTTTTGAATGTTTGAGATAAAAATGTATAAAATACAACGGGAAGCCAACTTTTAAAAAGTCAAAAAACTAGCACTCCATGTCCATTTAAATTTCACTAGTATTTGTCTTTTTACTGAAGATTTTATCATGCATGAAGGGGAAATATTTTCAGGCTTCATATTGGGAAGAAGATCAGAAATGCCATTTTACTTATGACAGCACAATCCTAGCCAACCAAATATATATGTATAATCTTTTGCAAGCCAGACTTTTCCCAGCCTGGTTATATTTTTCACTCACATCCATGTAGAAAAGCAACATATAAAACTTCTAAGATAGCCATTAATGCTATTCTTATTGGTCTTTATATTCCTTGATAGTAGAGGACACCTGATCCTATAGGCATTTCCTCAAATCTCCTTTGTTCTTAATGAATATTCTCTCTCAGAAGGATATGATTTGAAACTTAAAATTAAACTCTTTATATTAGAGACTCTAGAATAAAATTTACTGCACCAAAAAAGATGAATGTGACTGTCACCAGATACATCGATTGCTTGCTATGACCTTAACAGAACAAAACTATGAAAGAAATGTATGGAGAGAAACTTACTGTTTTAACGGAGAAATTTATTCTATCAGTTCCAAATGCATAGATTCTCTCAATTTGCATAATTAAAGAAATGTTAAACTTGCAAATTGGGGTTTTTGACAAGCAAGTCACTTTTAAACTTTTTGAGCTGAGATTTTTGTATTTTAGTTTATTCCAAATAAACTTTTTTTTCTTTTTACAAATGGCCTTGAAAATGCTGAGATGAATGCTAATGGAGCAGCAGTAGGTTGAGCATAAAATAACACCAAGAAGAGATAATTCAATCTTTCCCTTTACTTATTTTGCCATATATATTTTAGTTGCTCTCTCACAATATATATTATATCCTTGACTTTAGGCCAAAAGTACTGAAAACAATGTGACTGCATATGAAAGAATCCATTCTGACTCCACCTGGTAGAACTATATTTTATTTTCTGGAGGTTCTTTCTTTTTTTTAGTCTGCAAACAGAAAAAGGTCATGAAAGTGTCAGTGATCACAGTGATGTTTCATCGTTTGATCTGCTGTTCATTTAAGAATTCAGCTCATTCTGTTTGTGCAAAATTAATACGTCAAGTGCAAGACAAAGTATTTGAACCACTGCTTAGGTAAGCTTTCTAAGGCTTGCAGCTCATTTGCATATCACTGAAGAATAAGGGGAAAGATGCCAGAAGATATTATCAGTCCAGTATCTTTTAAACAATTTTTTTTAAAAAAAGGATAACTGAATATCAAAAATATCAGTAACATAGCTCTGATCTAACTTATTTTAAGTTTGTAGTTTTTCATTCATTCAATGCTATGTAAACATGTGGATAAGTAACTAAAATATGAAATGTTGAGTGAAAAGTATCAGAAGGAAGAGACAAACAAAGATGGTTTATGGTTTGTGAAAGATTCCAGAAAGAAGTAGTGTCTAACCTGTGTTCTGAAATGTTACTGGGATTTCAAAAAGAGGGAAATATGAATCAGCTTAAACAAAATCATGAAGGTGGAAAAGTGCAGGGCATTTTAAAAGAACTGAGGTGATATAGTTTGGATGGAGCATAAGATATTCTTCAGAAAATTCAAAGTAAAATGGGGCTAACTCAGGCCAAATCATGGTGAACCTCAAAACTTAAGTCAGTAAATTTAAACTTATATATTTAAGGATGGAGGAGTTATTAAATATTTAAAAATAAGAGAAAACTGTTTACATGAGTTTTTTGAATAAGTCTCTGGAGTGAGGGTCAGGAGAAAAGATTAGAGATAGGAGGTCAAGTTAAGGAGGAAATGTCATAATGATGGGGCCAATATGAATTGAACTTGACTCCTGGCAGAGGAAAAAGAAAGAAACGATGAAAAATCATCTCAAAGGCAGCTGATGGGATTTTGTAAGTCAAAGCGGTAAGGCAAGAACATTTTGTCAAAAAAAGCAAAGAAGTTAACAATGAAATTATCAAAGACTAGGGTCATGTTGAAAGGACTTAGCAGCCTACTAGAATTGGCTCTGACTGGCTAAAAAGATGAGCATTAGTAAGGGTAATAGTTGAAATGGGTTGGATCCATTAAATTTATTCAAACCCATAAGTTTATAATAATACTAAGAGAAAATACTCATCTCAGTGACTGGTCACTTTTAGAAGATGCTAGAAAACCAATATATTTTGAAGACCGATAAATGAAGGAAAGAAGCATTTATCCTGTCTTCCCCTATGACTATACTTTAGGGCAACTAGATTAGGGAAAGTTTTTCTCTGTAGAGCATAGCACATTGCAACTCCTAATGAATGAAGGGTCTAGGCAGTAAACACACATGCTGACAAAATAAAAAGCGACATAACTAGATATTATATATCTCCCAATGGAAGCATGACGCACTGTCTATGGAGCCGTCTCACCAGAAAATTGAACTTGAATCTGATCAGTCATCCAGATTTACCTATCAAAGTACAAGAAATACAAGTGAGAAAGAAATATGCCTCATGCCAGATGGAGATGAAATCAGGAAAATTTGAGCTGTCAGAAATTCTTCAGAATAAAATGTCAGGCCTCTTCAACTACAACAACAAAGTCAAAGGGAGAGATAGATGAGAGAAAGAGAAAATGGGGAAGAAGGGAGAGTGGAGGAAATGATAGATTAAAAGAAATTTAAGAGACATATCAACCAATTGCATCAATACTTTAAGGCGACAGAGATTAAATGGAGTTTGGAATTTTAATTCTCAAAATCAACTCTTGATAATTATGACAATAACAGTCATGAAAATCATTATCATGTTATGTTGATGGCATCAAGCATTTTTCCAATCTTTTTTCACAACTGCATGTTAGGTCAAAGTTTTCAATGCTTACTATGGTTGTAATAACTTATAGTTACATGTATAACCTCATTCAATCCTCAAAATGACCCTATGACATATGCATTAAATATTTCCTTTTCAGAGGTAATGGAATTGGGCCTCTGAGAGTTTATGTAACTTGCTCATGATCATATATCTGGCAAGTTGTAGATTCTATATGAACAACTACTTTTTTGACTGCTCAACATCTGGACAGTTTTATTTTGGGGAAATAGAAGAGATGTGATTCCTCCAATTTGGGTTTCAGTCTTTACTACAGAAGCTCAGAAGACTAGACTTCTGACAGGGCTTGAAAATCTGACCTAAGATCAGCCAATCTGATGGACATTTCCTTCTGAGATGAAAAGGGTGGAACAGTTGAAGCAAAAGAACAGGAACCACTTAGAATGCAGTCTACCCACAGCGATAGTATCCTGCATCCAGTGGGAATACAGGGGGCAGAGTTATAAGCCTCACCTGCGATAGTTAGTGTCCATCACTCTTTCCAAGTATAATCTAGCTCTTTGGTTTCTGCCTGTTTCCAAGCCCTTTCTGCCCTCCTGAAGTCCTACCCAATATTATTCCAATAAGTTCTTTTTTTTTTGATTAAGTTAACCAGAGTTAGTTTCTCTTGTTTACAATCAAGAATGCTGATTAACTTGGCCAGAGATTGAACACTAGTTTATCTGAGACTGAGGATATGACTTCACCACATAATTAAATAAGATGAACAGTCAGAGGGTAGTCAGCTATTTTCTCTAGTTTATATATTATACAAACAATGCATTTTTTTTTCATTTGCAGTAGTTATGTTGAATAATCTACCCCTAGAGATTTTTAAGTCTCTAGTTTTAGTTTTTCAATTTAGTTCAGAGGCCATGGTAACTATGGATCACTTTGACTTCCTTAAATTTGTATTTATACTTAGATTATTGCTGTTCCCCTAAAACTTTGGATGCTGTGTATCCTTGGCTTTGAAAGGCAATCATTAGGAAGAGGTTGGCAGGAGCAAGGAGGGATTCCCCAGTACAGGATAGTGAAAAAGGGCAGGATGAAAGAGTAAGGGAATCTTTTCACGAACTGAACACAAAAACACAATCTGAAATAACTCATAGGAACAGGCAATCATGTCCAAAAGGGGGTGTTTTCAACCTGAATCATTTTACTTTGGTCACACATTCCAGCCAAATTCTCATTCTCAATGAGATAGTTTTACTCTTTTTATTTCTCCTTTCATTACAGTTTTGTTAAGTCTAAGACTTATGTCAGCCTGATGTGTTTTAAACCTGTTGAGCCAAAGTTGTGCTAATGGATGACATTTATGCTTGTTAACTTTATCAAAAGAGGTCTAACCATAACGTTGTGGTTTGGCCCTGTCCTTTGTCCCCTCCTTTCCTAGCTAGTAGTCATGGTAGAGGCTCAATAAAAGACATTTTAAAAGAGCATAGCAATAACATTCTTATATTTAAAATGTCTACATTTAGCTCTGGATTATGCAACCTCAATTAAAGGGGAGAATACCTACAAAGACCTATAGGAATGTCTTATTTTAAAGGAAAAGCTTTATTAATCTTGTTATATTCTTTAGCTCTAATAGAGACTTTTAATCTGGTCAATGGACTGAAAGCACAGGTGTCTGAATGACTTCCAGGAAGTGTCATTTAAAGAAGTGGCCCCTTCCTTCCTCCCCTTTTCTCCTTCCTATTATCTTGAAAGCAGACCTGATGGCTGGAGTTAGAACAGCCATCTTAGACCATAAAGCATAAGTTTATTTTGAAAATGATGGAGCAAAAAAATGGAAGTAATCATGACTGAGACACGGTTGAGTCCATTTTCTGTACCACTTTCCTCCAGCCTTAGTTTGCCTGTGTATGTCTGTGAGTCACACAATTGTTATCTTGTTTATATCTTATTTATATCTTGGTTCTGGGGGGGGGGAATTTATGATTCAGTTGTATTTTTGTGAGAAATATAAACATGAGAACTTGTTTGTCTGTAACATAGAAACTTTAAATATATCTGTTTCATAGCCATGAGTCTTCATTATTAGTAATTTCACTAATAATTGAAAACACATGTGGCTTTAGTCATAAACAGAGTAAGGAAATAATGTAGACTTAACTGTTTTCTATTTAATAGTGATTATTAACAATCACTGAAATGATTGAGTATTTGCCTATAATACTTGTAAGATCAATTCACTTTAACATTAAACTGCATCATTTGTCTAATAGGAAATATCATTTTGTTAGAATTTCCTATTAATGTTTTTGTAGTTCAGGAAAAAAAATCAGAAATTAATTATTCAATGGAACATAGATGAAAAAACATTTTATTATACTAGAGCCTGATAGTGACACTAAATGTGATGATTAATCATCATTTTACTTTAAACACATCTGTCATGTGCTTTACAAAGCACCATGTCTTCCAGCGGCTAGGAAGAACATGAATTCTCAACCAGGCTCACTGGGTATACGTCAAAGAAACTTCAAAATGAACTCTGGTTAAGCAGTGCAGATATGTTTGCGTTGCACAGATATGTGTATGTCCAATCTTGTGTATCATGAAGTTGAGTATAAAACTTTTATCATAATTAAGCGAAGATTATGTCTTTAGAGTGGGATGGAGGTAATGTATCATTATCAGAGGCCATGGGCAATGAAGTCAAGATTCCTGGCTCTTCGGTTTTTGTTTTTGATCTTGGGAAAGTCACTTAACTTCTCTAAACCACAATTTTCATACCTATGAAATGAGGCTAATTTCTGTGTTGGCAGAATTTTTATAAGAAATCAATTAAATGAGGTAATCTCAGTAACGTACCTATTAAAGTGCTAGGCACATCATGGATATGCAATAAAAAGCACTTACGATTGTTGTTAATGTGAAGATGATGATGATGATTAAATAGATAATTGAGGTGATCATGCAGAATATTAAACACATGGTGTTGCTATGAAATTAAAAACAGGATTATTTTGATGGCTGCATATTACATTTACTAGAGAAAATCCTTACTGCCTAGTAGTTAAGAGTGCATATTCTGGAACCAGGCTACCTGAGTTCTAATCCCATCCCTATAGCTTACCAGCTGTGTGACTTTGGGCAAGTTACTTGACCTCTCTGTGTCTCATTTTTTCCATCTGAGATATAGGGATGATTGTACCTACTTCATTGGGTTTTAGTGAAAATTAGACGAAATTCTATTTGTAAAGCTCTTTGTACACTGCCTTGGCACTGCTAAGTGTTATGTAAGTGTCAGCTCTTGTTATTGACAAATAGATGCATGAACACTGTGCCCTTTTGACCCATGATGAATGAGGTCCAAATATTTTGGTTTATTCTAAATAGGATTATCTACTTCTTGGATGTGGTTTAAAGAATATCTTCGTGTTTGGTTTTAATCTGAGGACATAGGTTGTCTAAATCTACACTCATGACTAAAGGCCATGAATAGGAGAACTGTCAGGAAAATATTTTCAGTAGATAAAATAAAGGAAATAAATCATTTTTTTCAACCTTCATTTGTAGAGGAAGAGAACCATCACACCAAGGAAAATAATATATTGATGTATTTGGGAGAGAATATTATAGTTAGCAGACAATTTGAAAGTTCCTTCTTAGGGAAGTCCTAGTATTACAAAGGGGTGCCGGGTGCCCATAGGATTTTCTTTCTTATTCTCTTTTGAGACAAATTACTTTATGTCCTGAAGACCCAAGGGCCAACACGAGTACTTAAGTGATAAGGATTTCTCCCTATCTAAGAAGATATTTGTGAAACAAGCTCATACAGTGTTTAAATGGGCCGCATGTCTTCTGCACATGTCACTCTGAGGAATACACAATGAAACTCTTGGCGAGTTGCTTTCCTTTTGTTTGTTTTGGACTGAAAGTTTTTCTTCTTCTCTTTCTCACTCACTAGGAGATAAGTTTTCCTCTCGATATTTTGCGTACTGGTGCTGCCTAACAATGGGTTTAGATGAGACTCAGAGGAAATATTTGCTGGCAGTAAGGGCTGTTAAAGAATAGAATGTGTTGCAGAAAGAAATTTAGGAATCTCATTTACTGCCTAGAGATGGAGAATAGAGTAAATGAGTTTCCTTTTGTTCAAAAGTGAATCAACTTTCAGAAAAATGAATACAAAGACTGTCTGGTACCTGAAGACACCAAGATTATTAGCACTACAAAACAGGATTTCAACTAACTGATTCAATTGTGATTTCCTAACTTGGTCAATATATCACAAAAGATTGGCAGTAATCCAGAAAATTAGAGATGCAAACAAGAATGTGCATTATTTGGAACCTGGGCTTCTCCCAATAACTTGGATAATTGCCAGTCCTTAATTCTGGCTTTTTAATATTTCCTGTGACCCACTTCTGCTGGTCAGGATATCAAGAGTTTGAAGTGTGAAAACTCTGTACAAAAAATATTACTTCCTCAACTTTGGTTTACCAACCAATTCCAGTGATCCAGGCTATTTATATTAATTGCTTATTTCCAATCTGTATATATGAGGAGGTACATACTTCTAGGTGCACACACACACGATATAAACATACAAAAACGTACACAGTATTTTCTTTTTTGGAGTAGAGTCCTCAAAATAAATATATGACTATTAGGAAAACTAAGTTTTTACTTATATTAAAAATATCTTGACAATCTGGCTGTTGTGTTAAACCATGCATTTCAGAACTATAATTGTCTTATTATTAAATATTGTGGAAATTATTGTTGCACACTGTCTCATTTCTTTGAATTTAATGCCTCTTAATAATATCATGTTAGATTTATGTGTCTTTCCCACAAAGAACTCAATGTTTCATAGACAATTTCATTTTATACCTAAATATCTTATGAGTTAGAAGTGATCGGTGGTTATTATTCCCATCAAAGAGGTTGGAAAATTTAGGGCTGAGAGAGGTTAAATAAGAACTTGAAGCTCATGCTGTAAGCCAGGGCAATAGTAATGAGGATAATTAGTTTTTTGTAGTTTACAAAGCAGTCTATGGGCATTATCTAATTGAATCTTTATGAGAGATCTAGTCTGCACTCACTCAATATGTCCTACTCAATTTGCTTCAAATAAGTACGTCCCATCCTGACGTTATCGACCCCTAATCACATCGTTAGCTCCTCTTCTCTCTTCTAATTTCAGATGTTGTAATCACCATGCACTTGGTCGCTCAAGCTAAAATCTCAGTGGTTATAGTTGAATATGGTTCCCTTGCATGCCATATGCAATCAATCACCAAGTCATTCACATTTGTCTTCTAATGTTTTGTGTATCTTTCTTCCTCATAGTATCCCTTCAGCCAAGAACCCATTCATGCTTTGGCCTTAATTCCTGCCATCCTTGTTTCCCTCTTTGTGTACTTCAAAACCTCTTAGAATTAGTCTCCTTCCCTCCAGTCCTGGTCTGCTTCAACCCATTCTTCATACTCACTGACAGATTCACAGCTCCATGTAAACCCTATAATGTTCCCTACAGGATAAGTCTTAGCTCCCCGCCAAAGCACCCAGGCCCTTCACGGTCTAGCCCCACCGTGCTAATCGCTGCTTACCACTTCTTGTCCCATATTTTAGACTCCAGTACCATGAATCCATCATGTTTCTTCACAATTGCAATGGTGTTTCTCGTTTTTGAACCTTTGCCAATACTCTGCTTATAAGACTCTGACCATTCCTTCCCCCTGAAATACCTCTTTCAGCAAAGCTTTCCTAGACAGATGTTGAAGGTTATCTGTCCCCACCACTTAATTAGCGTCTCTCATGTGTAGATCCACAGTCTTCTAAATGTAGCTCTGTTGTAGAATTTATCAGCGATTTATAATTATCTGTGTTTATTTTACACTTATTCATGAGTTCTTCCAGGGAAGCAGCATTTTCTTACCTTTATATTTAGAGGGCCTCCTCAGTTTCTGGTGTAAAGCAGGTGTTCAAAAGTATTAGAACTAGGAAGCGTACCATTTTGTATATTGGAGATATGATGCTCAGATTTCTCGATACTCATTCATTAATTTTAGGGCAAGTTTTGTTCAAGACCCAGGGATAAGCAGTTCCTTCTACATCCAGGATGATGATGATGATGATAATGATGATGATGATGATGATTGATGAACACTGACTATACCCCGGGTACTTTTTTAAGGATATTATAAACATTAATTCATTTAATTATCATAACAGTATGGAATCAATTTTATTTTTCCCAGAGATTGTAAGCAACTTTCATAACAATCACATAATTAGAAATCAGTGGAGCCAGGATCCTAACACACAATCTGTGCCCTTAACCCTTTTGAAAATCCAAAGAATGTAGAATTTTTGCCCACTAAAAACACTTACCTACATACTATTTTGCACACAGTTGTAGGGATTTCATAGATTCCCTAAAGAATGTATGAGAATCCCTTGATTGAGAACCCCAGCTAAACAACCTTAATGCTGGATTTTCCTACTTCTAGAGTCTCTCAAAGCTCTTTCACCTTCAAAGTATTGCATGGTTTATACTCATTCTCTCCTGCCTCCTGACTTTGACTTTTAAATTTACCTTCTAAAAGCTATTTTAATGTTTTCGCTCCATAACATTTTAAATTGTGTTTCCCACTTCTGTTCAGCGGGGACATCTACCTGTTTCTGAGGCATCTCCAAACCTCATCATTCCGTTACTTGTTTGTTAGTGAGGACATTAACACATATATTGGATGAAACCAGCCCCCGGGCTGATCTCCAGATTGCCCTGCAAGTAGCCATGTCTTTTCAAGTCTGCACAGATGCTGGGTACTCAGAACTCACTCCTTAGTTATATACTTAAGGAGCATATGGATTTCTCAGCTATATTAGAAAGTGACATCTGTTTTGCTAAATGCTAGTCCATTCATGTAAAGCCAATCCTCTCTGTCATCTTTAGCATGTCCATTTTGGAGGCTCTTTTATTAATGTTTAATCTATTTTTAGTCACAGCAGAAGAAGGAAATTCTACACTTATTGAGGGCTATGTGACAGGATTTTGAATTTTCATGCATTATGTCTAGGAATCACAATTTCCTATACTTTACAGATGAAGAAACTGAGACCCACAGAGGGTAAGTCTTTTGCCCCAAGTCAACTCAGTAAATAAATGATGAAACAGAAATTTAAATTTGCATTTGACAAACTCCATACTCTTTGCACTAGAACAGCTTGCTCTGTGGTCTTCTCATGTTAATAAATATTTATTACTTGTTTATATGCTCATATCCTGGCACTGAGTCCCCAGATAATTCATTGTGAAACATCATGTAGGGCAGCTCAAAAGATCAAAAAGAAACAAATGTATTGGAATATTGAGTAGCCCAAACCATGAATCAAGGGCTATTACACATTGCTTCTGGAAGATATATCTGGCACATAAAGCTACCCTGATTGGGTCCACAAGCCTGGACTCTAATTAGCATTCATGAGCCTCTGACAGTATAACTGGAAGAAAATGCCTATGCTTTTTTCATCTTTCCTTTTGGACTGATTTTTATAACGGGACTGTTATAAGTGCCCTGATAGATTGTTGATGCTGTCATTCTCTCAATTTACCCTCTGATATGAGGCCAAGGGAAACAGAGGGTGTTCTCTATGTAGGTTGGGGAACTGAAATGTGTAAAATGAAAGAGCCTTAACTTTACATTTGGACATGAGTTTTTATCTCAGTCCAGTCACATACAAGCTGTGTGATCTTAGACAAGTTACTTAACTTCGCTAAGCTTCACTTTCACTGTTTATAAATTGAGAATTATAATATCATTTTAACAGTGGTTGCTATAAGGATTAAATATATATAAAGTTCTTGGTACATAGGATGTGACAGAAATTACCAATATTAATATTATCATTACTGTTGTATTACCCGAAAGTAGAGCTTTAGCGTTTTCCAAATACTAAGAAATGGCAAAAGTCTTCCCCCTTTGTAGTGACAAGTTATCTACAAAAATATTTAATAAATTTAGGCCAAGTACCAGGTGTTCACATTTGCATAAAGATGGGCAGAGAAATTGATTACTATAGACATCCTGGGATGAATAACTGTGTCTCTGATTCCTTCTTTTATCAAAAAAAGTTTCCAGGATTTACTACAAAACCTAAACCTTACTAATTTAAAGTTCTTCATATACCTCTCCAGAACCTTTGAGATGAGGCTCCAACTCCTGGATATGGCTTCTCCAGTTTTGCTCCCAAATGTATCTTTTACTTCAGCCCCATTGGTAAACTCATGACTCCAAAGATGCACAGCAGCTCTGTCTCATCTTTATGCCTTTAAACATACTGTTCCCTCTGACTAGAATGCCCTTGATATAATATATGTATATAAACACATAGGTACACACACACGCGCGCGCGCACACACACACACACACACATGGGCTAACTCTAGCTCAACTTTGAAAGTTCTGGTCACATATTACCTCCTTAAAAATCCTTTTCCCTAAACCTACATTCTAGCTGGCCAAAGGACCTTCTTTTGGGGAAAGTTACCTTTCTTCTCATCTTATTTTTATTGTCTATGTCTCCCACCGTGAACTCTTAGGGCATATGGCCATGTCTCTGTTTCCTTTGTTTCTGGCACAGAATAGAGTCTCAATAAATATTTGAATAAAGGGATGGAGAGAAAGAAGGGAAGGAGAGAGGGAGAAAGGAAGTGAAGGAGGAAGAAAGAAATGAAGAAAGGAAAAATGTTTCCAGGAAAATTTTAGCTTAGTTTTTTGGATCTGAATTAGCCTGATAATTTAGTAAGTTCCTGGAGAAGGGACATGCCTGATATATCTTTGATTCCCATGTGTTTTTAGACTAGGTATTCTCAAACTTAGGTATATACTGGATTAACCCAGGAGCTCTAAAAGATGCAGAAGCCCAGGCTCAGTAAATTTTATAATCTTCCCAGATGATTCCAATATACTTCCAGGGTTAAGAAACACTAGATTAACCAACCAAGGGTTCGATAAATGTATGGTGGCTGAATCATTCAATCAATAAGTCTCACTTGGACAGTGTGTCTAAATACATATAGTTGTGGATAAATAAGGGCAAGTAAAGAGTGGAGAGGAAGAGGAAGAGAGGAAAATGGCACTATTAGCTTTTTATTGAGTTGCATAATGAGTTTGACAAAATACTTTCAAAAATAATTTAATATAAACTATTTCAGTTTCTTCTTTATTTTCATTCCTAATTCCATCGGGCATTGTCAAGTCTAGGTTTAGGTTAAAGAAGCTGAGTGTATCTTGATAAACATCACAGTAAAGAGGAGGATATGTGATAGTCCTCCTGTCAAGGTTATGCAGCTCAGTTTTGCCCCTTCAGCAATTTCCCATGTCCCCTTCATGAGGGCCACACAGCTGCTCTCTCTCATAATAAAACAGCTAATACTGGCCTGCATGATTCATGATTACAAGGTGTATAAACATGATGATAAAGGAAACTAATGTTTGATTTACATGGCTCTGTATTTCCTCATAAAGAGCCAAGCACAAACAAATCACAGACACAAAAATGAAAAGTAACAAGGAGGATGTGTTTGGGTGTCATTTTGCAGAAACAATGAAAGAAAATCAAATTTGGAGATTTTATGAATACCTGGATCAAAATAGGTTTTTCAAAAATTCAAGTGTGGCATTTTACATGGACTTTTCTGAATTAGACACACAAATCCTCTTACTGTTTCCTGATTATTTTAAATGGCTACAAGGTAGTCTGCAATATTACTTATGTTTTTATTTCAAGATAATACCTAATGGGGAAAGATAACTTTACTATCTTGTATATCATCATTTATTTCTATGAAACTAAAAAAAAGTGCTCTTACTTCCGTTTTCCAGTTAAAAAGCTACCACCAAGACTTTGTTTCTTATAAAACAGACTCCTATTTCGCAAAGATTTAGAAAATTTTCAAATTAAATTATATAATCTGCTTCATCAGACTTTATCGTTTCTGTTCTAAACAGTGCAACTTGCTCCTCTAAATATTATCTATGCTTCCAAGCAAATGAAAATAGGATGTTAAATTCCATATTCAAAATCTGATGACAGACTGGATATGATACTACTCATTGTTACCCATTTTCCGGCATATTTGTGTACGGGAATTGTAATTGAGAGAACATTAAAGTTCCTTGTATTATTTTTCCCAATGCCAAGGAAGGAGCAAAGGGAATATGATAATAATACTTATCATACTAGTAAATATTTGGTGAGCCCAGACTAGGTCCGGCCCTGTGTTAGCCAACATGCATAATATTTTGGATTACGTCTCACCATAACCTTATACACTAGTATCATGGCCCTGAGGTTTCGGCTGCAGATACTGAAGTATGGAGAAGGTAGGTGATCTTCCTATGGTTGCACTGGTTAGGGGTGTAGCCAAGGCTCAGATAGATGTCTAAGTTGGTGCCTTTCACTACTATGCTTCTGCTTCAGTTTGTCACTGAAGAAGGACTAATAATACCCTATCGATTTAGAAGAGCTCAAAAGACCAAAGGCCTAGTCCTGATTTTCCATAACCACAGTGTGTTGTTCTTCCCCAATTACTTGTCTTTTCCGCTTTCTTGTTTGTTAAACCAGGGCATCTGCTCAAGTGCATTAGACTGTCTTTTAAGTCTAAGTTGCCTGCTACTGGATATCCCATTACCATCGGGTTGGAAATGGTGATTCTTGCAGGATGGTGGACAGGACCAATTGAAAGCCAACAGTGTGCCCCATTTATGAATGTGTAAGCTGGAGAGACGCCACAAAGCAGTTGCTACCACCCCAGGAGCAGGGCATTTTCCTCAAGCGGCATGTCTAGAAGAGTGTGACTTCATGCTGCTAAGGAGTCCTTGAAGGTTTAAATTGGTTGAAAACATTACATTTCTTTTACCTATAGTCACGCTTTTTTTTTTCCTCCTTGCAAAACCCATGACAGATAACCTAGAAAATACAAGTAAGCAAAACAGTGAAAATATGAATCATTACTAATCACATCAGTAAGAGATAATGCACATATTTCCAGTACCCTTTTTTCCTGATCACTATAAATTCTAATATATATATTTTTGAAAAATGAGAGTATCCTATAAACATGGTTAATCTGTTTTTTTCCAATTAATACTTTTTTAGTAACTGAAATAATTTTCTCAAAACCAATCTTGCGCAGAACCCCAATAGATAAACAGATAAAAATGGAGATGCTTTTTGGAGGAAAAAGGGGGCAGGTGGAAAAGAGAGGAGAAGCTCAGTGCCAGCTTCTCGCTGTCTTCCTTATGCCCTCATGGGGAATCTTGAAGCACCACAGAGCAGAGCCCAGAATTTAGATAATGAATATATCTTCCAGAATAAAAATACTTTTAAAAGGCACCAGTAGCCCTGATAGTTTAAAATGTCATTTTTCAAAAATCTAAAAATAATAGAAAAATCTGTACTATCTTCTCCCAGGCTAGAAAAGTAGCCTGGACTCTGCCTAAGACCAGATCTTTGAAGGAGAAATGAGAACAAAAAGAAGGTACCTTGTGGTTTTTGTACGCTTTCTTAATTTTAGACGTACAAATATATTTAAAGCATTCCCTACCTAGAAGAAGCAATTCCTCCAAAAATGAACAAGAAGTTGTTGGTTGTTGTTGCTTTTTTTGTTTTGTTTAAGAAGTGGAGGGGCTCTTCATTCCAGCCAAGCAGGGATGAATTTGTAGCCAGCAAGAAGCAGATGGCCTCTTCTTTGCTGCCCTTTAGTTTTATGGCTGTGAGACTGGGAAAGTTTTCAGCAATTGCAATAGTTGGCTTCATCTGTCATGCAAGGCATTGCCTCAGTGGCAGCAGCTTGTCTTTTTACTTTCAGGATCTATAGACATGGACTAAGTAAAGCTTTGTGTTTTCACATCAGAAATGATGATGAACGATGTGAGGAGAGACAAAGTTAAACATATTCTCCCCACTCCCTGTTTCTAAGTCCTGTTAGTAACAAGGAGCTGCGAGCTGGAATTTATGGTACTAGGTGAAAACTGCTCCAAAGGTGAAATTTACTCTCTACAATGTCTGCTGATGGAATGAAATCACCTTTCTGGTTATGTTTCTGGCTGTCTGAAATAGCAGCAGCATCTTCATCTCATGAACGTTTCCTAAAATACAGGCACAGGATTTCTGGATTCTGTTTTAACTTTGACATATTACACTTGTCGCCTTGGGCAAGTCATTTAAGCTCTCTTTTCCTTTGAGATTATATGCCACCTTATTTATCCCTTAAAGCTTAACATAAGGTACTTTTTTAGAAGACCTACATGTATTGCAAATCTTAATCCTACACATTAGGATCACTTGGAGTATTTTAAAAATTACCGGTACAAGCATACCTTTTTTTTATTGTGCTTTGCTTTTTTTGCACTTCACAGATGTTGTATTTTTTTTCTTTTCAAACTGAAGACAAGACCCTCCACCAGCAAAAAGTTTGTGACTTTCTTTATTGCAATGGTTTGGAATGAACCCCATAATATCTCTGAGGTGTGCCTGTACCAAGCTCCAATGATCCTACAGTGCAGCTAGTGTTTGGAAACACTAGCCCTGACAAGCCTATTCAGAATTACTCTCCCATGGTTATATATATATATATATATATATATATAAATGCAATAGATCTCAATTTTTTCTTTCTGCATGTGGCTTGCCTCTGCAGTAATAAACTATAAGCTTCTTTAGGAGAGAGAGAGATATGTACTTCATCTTTGTATTGCCATCATATCTTGACCCAGAGGGAATTCAGATTCAAAAATTAGCTCTAAGGACTTATTAGCTGTACAGTCTTGGACAAGACACTTGGCTCTTCGGTATCTATTTTCTTACCTGTTTCATATGATGAGAATACAAATACCTGCACTGCAGGATAATCTTGAGGCTTAATGAAGTTATTTATGTTAGGTTGTAGCACCTAGTAGGTAGTCAATTCATACCAACTGTGCAATAAATGTTTTCTAAATTTAATGCCTTTTGTGTAGCGATTTTTCCTTTGTTGTATCAGTCATTCATTCATTCAACAAAACTTTTTAGTACTTCCTACAATGGTCCTAAGTGTTTGGGATCCTGTGGAGAATATGTTCATGGAATTTACATTCTATAAGATCAGGTCTGTGACCTTATTTAATTTTTACAAACACCTGTGTTTTCTTGTGCCCTAATCTGATGAGACCCTGAAGGTTAAAGAGATTAACTGATTTATCTGAGGCCTCACTGCAATCCAGGCTTTAAGACTTTTATCCCATGCTTATTCCAAAGGACAAAATCACTACCTAATGAGTGACTGTGCCAATTGACCATTGTCACAGAAGCAGCCTCATGTCGGGGATAAGTTCCTGGTTGACCCAAATGTAACTAGTAACTGTCACTTTATAACTGTAACTTTGGAAAAGTTATTTTACCTCTCTGCATTTCAGTTTCCTCATCTGGGAAATGGAGACAATATTTACTTCAAAGAGTTTTTGTGAGGATTATGTATATGTACAGTGCTGCATAGTACCTGGTCCATAGCAGAAAATAGATGTTGGCTCTTATGATGCTTATTATCATAACTGTGGTTAAAAGTGAGTAGACTCTATTTAAAAGCTTCTGGGGACCTTAGAGAAGTTTCACAGCCTGCTGCCCTTAAAAGGGTGGGGGTGCGTTATTGCGCAAATATCCTGGTTATGATCTTTGAAATGTATGTACTTGTCTACAATTTAATGTCTAGGAAATGCAATGATTCTGACATTCATGCATATGAAGGAGTAAATCCGCCCCAGCAAATTGGAATTATTCCATGTCCAACAGTTGGTAAAGTCCACAATGTGCATGAGGATACACGAGGATGTTATATATCCATTTATAAAAAGACTGACTGGATAATAAAAATAGCCTATGGCATCTATAGCCTGGGTTTGGATGAGTTGATCTCTTGTGTGCGTTTGTGTTTTCCTAATGTAAGAATAATCTAATTGAGTCTCCACAGAACATGTAGAGCTTTATCTTAGAGAAATGTCCAGGCCCAGCATACCATATCAGTCAGTGGAATAGCTTTAACGTCATTGAAAAGGCCGTGTATTGAAAGATTTCTTAAATTGTGTCTGTGCAGCTATAGAAACAATTTCGTGTAAGGAGACTTTGTTTATGACTGAGTAGAGTTGTGGGGTTTCTAATTAATTTAGCTTCTAGCACTCAGCATAACCATTATCCCTTCACCTTGTTTTTCCTGTATTTACTATTCTAGGGAAAAAATAAGGAGGAGAGATCAGAGACAAAAGCACAAGGATTTTCAGCATTTCCCTCTCTTGGTGTACCAATTTGGTTAATAAGCATGTCCAAGGTAGAAATGGGGGAGATGGCTACAGATGATTGCTATTAAAATGGTTTAGAAGAAAGCTTTTAACTCAGATGGGGATAAATGTCCTCTTTTATGTCGAAACGATCCTGATTTATAAAAATGTCAGAACTAGAGAATCAACTTTGGTGACTTGCTGTGGGCTAGAGGAGAGGGAGAATAATTTTTAAAGATGAGCTAGTTATACCTTTCAACAGATATGAAAAATAAGGACCTAGTAGGTGCCAGGCCTCCACCCAAGGCATGGGATTGTATGAAGACACTTATGTTCTTCTGAAATGAAATGATTTCAATATGATGTGATAAGTTTTTTAATAGAGCTCAGTACAGGATAATATAGGAGCAAAGAAAGGAGCAACCTACCTACCTGGAGGTGGTAGACAGAAGAGGAAGTTTCAGCTGTTTATTGACAGCAGCAGGGCAGGAATGGCTCCTGAAAGTTATGACCAAATGAATAGTTGAAAGTCAGCATCTCCTCCAACTTTTTTTTGTCTCCATTTTGCATTCTTCTCAATATGAACAATTTTTTGATCCTATATCAAGAGTTGACTGTCAGAAATGAGTAGAGTACTCATTAACATTGAGTTTGAAGCCTAAAGTGCTAATACTAGCTCCATGAAGCCTTGACTTATTCATTATTCTTAGCCTAGAACCCAAGAACCAAGAGTGTCTAGTAAATCATAGGCTCTTGGTAAATAGTCTGTGGTTGGGTAGATGCTGCACTTTGAGCTTTATCAAAGTGTTTTCACATTTATCTGTTCATTCAATCATCATGTGACATAGGTGAACTTATCATACTAGTCTTATATTTTATGTTGGGAAACCAAGGTTTCGGGAGGTGAAAAGCCTACACATTTTTAAACCATTAGCCATCATGCCTCTAAGGTCTTGACATGCCATCATTTTTATTAATTCTCAAGCTTCTTTCTTGCATAATCAGCCCTAGACTATGCACTTCTACATGGCCATCAAATTCAGTTGCCTATAGGGACTATATATACAAGGTAAAAGATTTAAATAAACTAAATGAAATGCAGTTAGAAGTGGTAGAGACTATGATGAAATGAAGTATGTATATATGAATTAGAGGAAACTAAAATAAAATTCTTAGTAAAAAACACAGGTAGGCCAAAGCAAGCATTACCATTAATTGATAGGATTGGGTTCATAAGCAGCCAATTTGCAACCTCAACAGAAAAACCGAAATATAAAATAAGTTCTGAGCAGATTAATTTGTAAAAAAGGTCATTTTTAAAACTCTATTGGTACATATTTACATGTTACTAAAGCATACTTAAATAAAAATCTAAGCTGGCTCCCAATTATAAACATAACATTAAATTAAATGAAATATTAAAAGATTACTGATATGCAAGATAAATCTAGACCTAACCTTTGTATTATATAAGGTTTTTCTGCACCCATTTGCCCTTTCTTGTAGATTCTGGTAACTTATGTTTTGTTTTGTTTTTTTCCTATTTTTTTTCTTTTTTTTAAAAAAGCTTTTATGGCAAAATTATTTCAATGACTTATGGGTCATTTGTTCAGTTCCTTGGTGATAATTGTACTGTAAAATACTCCCCCTGGTGACTGACACATGGGAACTGTCTATGGAGCCCACCAAACCCTGGTTAGGCTACTATACATTCGATGGATTAAAATAGCAATATGGTAGATGGAGTAGGGAAATAATTACCTAGAGACCAGATTTGAGCCCCTGTTCTATGACTTATAAAAGGGTGACCCTATCTGGACCTCTACCATATATCAGTGGCTCTTCCTAGGGTTTGGTGAGTTCAACTTCCCTAGGGCATATTTAAAAATGTGGTTGGAAGGGGTTTGGTTGTGCCAAAGCAGAGCTCTCGGCATTTCATGGGTGGGAGCCCAGAGCTGCTACATGTCCTGCAGCACACTGGACAGCCCCACAAGAGGAAGTGTCCTGGCCAAAATTCAGAAGTTTACTCTTTGAAAGCAATGCTCTAGGCAATTATTTACCCTCTGTAAACTTCATTTTCCTCATTTGTGAAATGTTCTATTGAGCTTCTGGGATTATTATGATCAAATGAGATAATATGTGTGGAAGTGCTTATAAACCCTAAAGCACTATGTGCATGGGAAGTATTTTAACTATTTCTCTAAGTGACTGAAAGGCAAAGCTCTTTATAACAAATTGTGAACTATACAGCTCTGTAATCTCCCCACTCTCCCTGCTCCCACTTTTTTAACATGGTTTCATCTGGACCATCTGGACCAAGATAGTTGTTTTGATTCATTGAGAAAGAGCTTTTGGTTCTCTCTAAGGAAAACCACCAGTTACCAGATATATTTATTTTTGAAAGTGACAATTATAATGGTCATTTACAAATATCTAATTTAATATCAAAGATATTCAAAACCTCAAAAGAATTGTTTCTAGGTCACTTATAGAGTTTTGGAAAAATCCACTATTGGAAAAGTTTACATAATATATACAGGAGAACTGTAAGGAATATAAATGTAAAGTCCAAAGGCACCCACTTTGAGGCTTGACCCCACCACATTTGCAGTGGCTGTGGGATCTTGGCAAATTAATTCATTTTTCTAATTCTCAATTATCTGTAAAATGGAGATTAAAATACTTACCTCATGGGTGTTGTGAGGGTTAAATAATATGTCTTTGGCATAATGAGTATTTCCAATAAAAATATACTTTTATCTTGTTTAGTCCCCAACAGTTGCTTGAACATCCTGCCTCTGTTTTCACACCTCCCATTTTCAGACTTCCTGGAAAGTTGCAGTTAGGGACTATATTGTATTTCTAGTTATGGAGTGACAATATTCCTTCATAAAACAGGGTGGGAGGGGGAAGAATCAAGAAATAGCCTCACTCTGCTCTGCAGTATATTGTCCAATCTTTTCTGCAATCAAATTATCTACTGGGTTGTGAGTATGTAATATTAAGCTCCCATCCAAATCATTAACAGGCAGACAGGCAGTGAATTGATGTGACATTCTTAACTCCCAAAGACAACTTAGGTGTATTTTTAAATAGTCTGTCTGGCAACTCAGGAAAAAAAAAAAAAAGAAGAACTGAATAGGCATAGGCAGCAACCAACAGATTTCTTTCTAACATTCTTTCCCCACAAACTGTCCACCCCTTTCGAGGAAGGAATATTTTGAGATATGCTATATCAAAATAGCAGAAGGGCCGTATTACCTGGCAACCATGCTTAAGGATTGGTGCTAGAGATGCCCACTACTTATTAGATCAAGTAGACCTTCCCTCAGGATGTGACTTCAACAGTGAGCAAAAGCATCTGGGTTTCAGTGACTCCTGTGAAAGGTAAGATGATGTGGGAGCCTCTTTCAGCTGCTGGAGAACCATAGGGACTACAAAGCATAGCAACCCTTATTTCAGTTACTTAGAAGTCCATTGCCCATGTTAGTCAGGATACTAAAGTCTGAACTCTGTGAGGTTAAGAAATTTGAAGATCTGGCTATCACCCTAGGCTACTACTCTGAGGCTTTAACTTCTGCTAAGTGTTATGATTTTGTGTCTGTCAGATTGAGGACTAAAGGTAAAAGAAGTGTTTTGACTGCAGGTATACAGGTAGGAAAGACTATTGCATGTCCATGCCTGGGAAGCTGCTTCATTTCTGGGCAATGAAGCTATTTTCTATAGTCAACAGTGACTATATATTGAAGGCTGCATGGAAAGAGTTTAAGGTTAGAAACCTGAACAACTGGAGTTTAAATCCTAGTTCCATTATTGATCAGCCCTGTAGCAAATGACCTCATTTCTCTGAGCTTAGCTTTCCTCGTTCATGAAAAATTAGAGAAGGAGATGACAATTTATACTTCATAGGGCAGTAAGAGGGTCTAAATGCTATCAGGCAGTGGTTCTCAAACTTGAGCATGCATTGAAATCACCTGGAGGGCTTGTCCCCACAGATTGCTAGACCATACCTGGAGTTCAATTCCGTAGGACTTGGGTGAGGCCTGATAGTGTACATTTCTAACAAGTTTCCAGGTGTCGCTGCTGCTGGTTTGGGGATTCCACTTTGGGAACCCTGTGATTCCTTTGTGATCTCACTTTGGGAAGCCCTTTAAAAAGGAAAGTTAAGTACATAATTACATACCTGACCTTTTGTATTCACTCAGGGGAAGCTAGTTTCCCTCCAAACCAATAAGGAATGAGATACCCTCCCTTCCCCCAAAAAACAAACCCCCAAATTAAGACATTTTAGAAACTAACACTCTAGTTAACGTCTAAACAAACAATGAAATTATCAAGCATATTTGACAAGAGTGCATAGCCAATTCTGATATTTCACAGTTTAAAAGAGATTTTCCCCCTAAAAGCAAATTCAGGGTTAGGGGTTTTATGCTGCTTACATTTGCACGTGTATGTGGTAGCATGCACATATGTACACATACTTTTTGGTTTTTTATATGCCAGCTTCACCCTGACACGTACTATTTTACCAAGGCAGGACCCACCGAACATGCTATTTTTTGCTATATATATGTGGGAGAGAATGTGGGAGAAGGAAACTTGGGAAAACAAGTGTTCTTAGAAGAACTGCAAAGAACCTCTCATTACAGAGGTGAATTAAAACATTTCAGTCCCTGGGCTATTTTCTAAATGCACCAAATTGTGTCAATTCTTGATAGAATAAACTGCCAGCTATAAAATTATCTTTGTTAAAAAAAATAATACTGACATAATTTACTTGTACTATGAGCGATATAAAGAAAATCACTCTGTTATTGTCTTTACAGCTATTGATGTTTTTTATAAGAGATGGAACCCCAAGTGTGAACCTGAGGGATTATTTTAATAATATTCAGTGCCCTGGATTTCATAACATTACATGCAAACCTGGATTTTTTTTTAATTAATTTCACCCTCCAGACTCCTTACATGCTCTGAATTCCAGCATTGAGATAACACTTTTACAACCTATGATATAACTCAGATTTATTGAGCTAGCCTCAAACTTGACTTCATGATTCAAGGTGCTATTGAACCCATTGCTACAACACATTATATAATTGACTCCATTTTTAGCAAATGATAACTGTTGAATATTCATGCATTATACAAACATCAGTAGCTTTAATTTTCTGTCAAATAGCTTTCTAGACTTCGAAATGTATCTATGAGGATGAATTACTTTTTTTGAGGTTATAGCAACAAGTACCAAAACAAAAGCTGCAAAATGTTTCAGAATCAGGAGACTTAAATAGCAGTGTGATCTCAGTTTAGATTTTGTTCTTTGTCCAAGTCCTCCTAATCTGAGATTATTTCAGGCCATTTTTCCCCTTGTGCATTATGTAATATCTGCAAAGAGAAATCAGATGGAGAATACCAGAAGGAGCCATGGCAGAAAAGCATGGACAGTGTTACCTAAGGCTGTCGTGCAACTTTATACCTGCACCTCCTCCAAGGTCCAGCAAAGATGAAATTGACAAGATACCTGATCCTCAATCAGTTCATTCCTAGAAAAGTCAACCAGCAAAAATTGAAATAGTAATTGCTTTCCTTTATTCAAAGAAATCATGGATGAAACGATTAAACAGATTAAGGCTTACCTCCTTTAGTGCACCAGAATAAATGTAGTCTGGTTTTCTGATAGGACTGTAATATCAGTCAGAGGATTAGACCTTTAGGGGCTGGAGAGAAGAGGTGGCCTTAAAATGTACTCAAATTTGCAAACTACAGCTGTGTATTTTAATCCTGGAGATACACATTAATCTTGTCTACTCTTTGAAGTCTGCTGTTCTACCAGCTATAGGCTCTCTGCCCCAACCACTTTTCTTATGTTAAAAAAAGAATATTTTAAAAACTTAAAAGTAATACCGCACTGAATCACCCAAAGGGGAAATATAATTAAAGGTAGCCATTTGTATTTCCCTCAGTGAGGACAAACTTCAGAAGTGTGATTAACTTTGGCATATATGAGTCTGATTATTTCATCAGAAATGCAGCATTGTATGTCTAAAGAAAATATTTCCAGCCTGTTCCAGATTTTGTACTTATAGTGAGGCTCTTTATCTATTTAGCAATTCAGTTGAGGGCTAAGTGTAATTTTTTAATCTTAGCAACACAAGTATGCCTATTGGTTTAAGTTGCATCAGCTGAGTTAATACAGCTGCAAAATGTTCATACTGTTTTCTCACTGCCTGTCATACAATTGTCAGCATCTATTAATTTTTTGAAAAGGTAATAGATATCCCTGGAGAAACCAAGAGAAAGTGGCAGAGTAAATGGCAGGCCATTTCTCATGTGGTGACAGAATTTAAGCATTTGTAAGTTTCTTCCTGACTGTCATCAGTCAAGATTCTGGGTTCATTATCTCAGCCTTGACATCTGGATCCTTAATCTACAAACCCAATTTTTTCCTACCATTTTCCTGCTCCCAAACAAGAGTACCATCAGTCAAGGTTGTTTCATAATGTTTCTATATCTAATGAACAAGCTAATGGATCAGCTACTCTATTGAACTAGGAGAAATCCATCTATCTTTCCATCCACCCACCCACTCATTTGTTGATTCATTCATTCAAAAAGGGCCTTCTCAGTCTCATGCTTAGTTTTCAATACACCCTACCCTCTTGGAGTTTATAATCTAACATGGGAGACAAATTTTGAATAAGGAATTAGACACTTGAGGAAAGCTGCATAGTAACTGGATAGGAAGATATAATGGGCAGAATTATGAGTGATACCTAGTGACCCTCACTTTTGTATAATTCCCTCTGCTTTTTGTGTGGATAGAACCTGTGAATATAATATCACTTTTTCAATAATGTTATATTATATGACAAAAGAGAAACTGTCTCAGTGGGCCTGATCTAATTATGAGCACTTTAAAACGAGCATTTTTTTTCCACTTGGAGTGTGGAAGGGGAAATCAGAGAGATCCTAAACATGGGAAGGATTCAACGCTCCATTGCTAGCTCAAAGATGGAGGTGGCCATATGATGAAGAACGTTGGTGGTCTCTAAAAGCTGAAAGCAGACCCTGGCTGACAGTCAGCAAGGAAACAGACCTCATTCCTACAGCTGCAAGATACTGAATTCTGCCAACAACTTGAATGAACTTGAAAGTGAATTCTTCCCTAGTTTCCAGATAAGAGTCCTGCCCTTCTCAGACCTTACGTTCAGCCTTATATGACTGCTATGACTTGAATTTTGTCCACCATAAAAAGATAAGAGGAAGTCTCAATCCCCCATACCTTTGAATGTGACATTAGTTGGAGATAAGGTCTTTGCAGGTTTAATGAAGTTAAAATAAGGTTATTAGGGTGGGCCTTCATCCAGGATGACTAGTGCCCTTATAAGAGGAGGGAAATTTGGACACAGACACAGGTACACAAGAAGAATGTTATGTGAAGGCACAGAGACACAGAAGGAAGATGGCCATGTGAAGATGTAAGTAGAGACTGGAGTGATGCTGCCATAGCCAAGGATTGCTTGAGCCTACCAGTGCTGGGAAAGGCAAAGAAGGTTTCCCACTGGAGTCTTTAGAGGGCACATGGCCCTGCCAGCACCTTGAGTTTGGTCTTGTAGCCTCCAGAACTAAAATAGAATATATTTCTGTTGTTTGAAACCATCCAGGTTTTGGAACATTGTTACAGCAGCCTTTGGAAACTAATATGAAAACTCTAAAGCAGAGAACCCAGTTGAGCCTGCACCAATTTCCAATCTACAGAACTATAAGATATAAATGAGTGTTGTTTTAATCCTCTATGTTTCAGGTCATTTGTTTTGTAGCAATAGAAAACTAATACACAAGAGTATGGAAAGAGTGTCTAATCTACGCAATCTGAGGGCATTTGTCTGAGAAAGAAGGATGTTTAAGATAAGGAAAAAGACAAAGTACAAATGATCTAGCAGAAAGGAGAAAGGGTAGATTATTAGTAACATATGCAACTACCTGGAGACACTGCACTCAAGGAACTAAACTATTCAGGCTTTTACCCTTTAAATAGTGCTGCTATCAAAAGTTTTTTTTTTTTTAATTGCTGAGTACTTTTCCACTCTGTCTATAATAATTTATGTATTTGTTCTCCTTTCAATAGACATTGGGATTGTTTCCAGTTTTTAGCTTTGACAAATAAAGTTGCAATGCACATTCCCATTCATGTTTTTCTGTGGACATATGTTTCATTTCTCATGGGTAAATAGCTAGGAGTGTAACTGCTGGTTTGTAAGATAGGTATAGGTTCACCTTATCTGCTAAACCATTGTGCAAAGTAGTTGTACCATTTTACACACCTACCAGCAATGTGTGCAAGCTATGGTCACTTCCCATTCTCTCCAACACTGATCATTTGTCTTTTTAATTTTAGATATTCAAATAAGTGTGTAGTGATAATTCATTGTAGTTTCATTTGCATTTTCCTAATGCCTAATGATATCGAGCACTTTTTCATGTGCTTATCAGCCACTTGTACATCTTTACTTGTGAAGTGTCTTCAAATCTTTTGCCCATTTTAAAAACTGGGTTGTTTGACTTTTTATTATTGAGTTATAGGAGTGCTGTGCCTGGCTTAGCCTTTCTTGAGATTTTAATACATTAAGTCTAGTGTGAGTCTCCAGTGACTCTTAAGTGCCGACAAGTTTGAGGACCACTGCATTAATGGCTAACATGAGAGTTTGCTCAGACTTCATCTGTTCTCAACAACCAAAGGCTTGCTTAGCGATGATTTTTAAATTGTCAAGAAAAACATTTGAAAAGTGATTTCCAGTGTGTTGTTTCCTTCTCACTTTGGACTGTGCACTCAATTTTAATGTCAAACTTTAAATTCCTAGGATGGACAGTCACTTATACCAAATGTGGGTTACATACAAGGTATTACAAGAGTTATTAAAGGGTCCTTGAGTTCATTTGCAGCAGTCTTCTAAACTGCATCCTGTTTTTCCTCCCGCAAAGAGAAATATGATAATGCAGACATTTGAACTTGGAAGACTACCTACAATTTGCATTTTTTTCCTAAGAAAAATTGGTTTGGAAACAACTTGAAATTTGTGTTAATGTTCATATCATAGCAATTTGTCTAGCAGATAACCTTCTTAAACCAAAATGTTAAGTTTCTACGCAATAATTCTTTGAACCTTCATACTGATTCACAGAGCATATTGAACAAGCTATCTGTTTAAGGACCTCTATTTAACCTCAAAAGAAAAGATTAAACAAAGAATTCTACCCCATTATTTAATAAACCTTGGACATTTTAAAGGAAAATATAGATTTGGAAGTTGTTTTGACCCTTGGTTCATAATTCTAGAAGATTAAAGAGCTAAAGCATCAGAGTATTCTAGGAACTTAGGCATCTGAAATTGTACTGGTAGATGGTTTTTCTTTCCTAGGATGCCCGACTGCCTCAATAAGCTAACAAAAGATGGCATACAAGTTGCATCTTAGATCAAAATGCTGAATGATGTGCTTTCTTGGAGGGTCATGTCTTTCCCTGTTCCTTAGGAAAGTGAGATGCAGTTGCTTTGTGACGCCCACCATCTCTGAGCAAGAAAAGTACCTTCTTCAATACTGTATTCTTGACCTTTCAAGACATGAAGTTCTGAAGTTAGCCAGAGAGCAAAAGCAAACAAATTATGCAGTGTCTATTAAATATTATATTATCCCAATGTTTAGAAAGGCTCATAAGTCAACTTTTGATTCTTCCTGTGAGTGGAAGGAGATATATTAAATCCTAGGGAAGGAAGATGTTCAAATCCTCAGAGTCTCCAGGGACCTTACCTGACTTTGTTTTTACTCCCTGGCTTTCAACTATTTCATGTTATTCCCACTAGGCCAAGGTTAGGAAAGACCACGAAATGTTCAGCCCAGATCCTTCATTTTATTGGCAGCTCTGGCCGGAACATTTTGAGAAGAAGATAGAGGGTGACCTGAACTCTGATGCGACTCCTGGGTCGCTAGTAGGTTAAATCCTTGTCATTGCAGACTGTGGAGATTTGAAAGCTCAGGGGATTAGCACAACATGCTGAAATGTGAAAGGAGTGATGACTATGTGTCAGATCTGTTTGATTTACTCTAGGAGAAACTGCATTTTTAAAATTCTCCTGTGAAAAACATGAGGCTTTCTGAATGCACACCATCATACTATTCTGCACTAAGGCAGGTTTCTGCAGATAGAAGGGTTATCGTATACAGCAGTACTGGGAAGATCTCATTTATCCATGACGGTATTTTATTCTACTGTATTGTATTTTATTTATTTAAAAAAATTAAAATGTATGTATGTATGTATGTATGTATGTATTCTCACCACCAGGGGGGAAATTTCTTCTCTTTTCTCACCCCGAGTAATGCCTTTGCTCTAAATGTCTGTCAGATCTGTGAATATATGTATATTTTTAATTTCTCTGCTGTAAATCCATGTGATGCTTTGGAATGAGGTTGTTTTAACAGAAGTTACTTTAGTAGGAGGCAGAGACTAACAAAATGCCCACCTTTGTAAACAAATCTGTTTGAGATTGGGTAGGAGTGAAGAGTGTGTAAAACAAATTTTTTGTCCTTTGACCATCCCTATATTTCTTATAAATATAATGTTTTCATAGCAAGACAGGGTCAGCATATCCAGCATGTAATTTTTAATATATAGCTTTATAAAACCGTATTTTCTCTTCCACAGTCACTTTCCATGGGAGCTAAATGGGTGGAGAAAAATTAATCTTTTTTATAGGTCAAACTGGAAAAAGAAATGAGAAATTGATAATAAATTTTTTAACTATGAAAATTCCCTGCCTCATTATGAAAAGGTTAATTTGAAGGTTTCAGAGAGCTCATAGCTGTACTAATTTATTCAGAAGAGTTTAGTTATTATTAGTTTTTTCTTTTTTGGCACATGACAAGAGAGTAGGAGAGAGAGAGAGAGAGAGAGAGAGAAACAGAGAGAGAGATGGAGACAGAGAAAAATCAAAAGATACAGACACACAGAGAGAAAAAAATGTCT
Organism: Eidolon dupreanum; assembly: GCA_028627145.1. Taxonomy (NCBI): domain Eukaryota; kingdom Metazoa; phylum Chordata; class Mammalia; order Chiroptera; family Pteropodidae; genus Eidolon; species Eidolon dupreanum. Next base: position 56,014,589 of record CM053507.1, on the reverse strand, counting down.
TTTACTTATAAGCCATATGACTTGTTTTATCTCAGCTTACTTAGAAAGTCAAAAAAGCAGAAGCAGGAGGCAACATAAAGTGACCAGTCTTTAACAGAAATACACGCACAGGACACCAAGCTTCTAATTTTATGTATCCACTTATTTTTATATAAATGACAATAAGTATAATGAACATACAGAACATTGAACAGATTTCACATATACACACCCATGTTGTCTGCACCCATATCAAGAAGCAGGATGTAACTTGCATCCCAGGAGCCCCCTCTTAATCACACTGAGAGTCATCACTGTTTTGATTTCTAACACCATGAATTAATTTTACCTGTTTTTGAACTTTAAATGGAACATGCAGTGTGATGTCTCCTGCGTTTGGCTTCATTCACTCACTAATTTGTTCATGAGGTTCGTCTACGTTGTTGCATGTAGCAGTAGTGGATTCGTTTTCATTCTGTATATAGTTCATTGACTATAGCACATTTTTTACCCATCCTACTGGTAGTGAACATCTGGCTGATTGCATTTTGAGGCTATTACAGTTCATGCTGCCATGATTAACCTAGTACAGGTATCCCCCACTTTTTGAAAGTTCATGTTATGCCATTTTGTTTTTACAAAATATCTACATTAGTACTTGTTTTTGCTAACAAAAAAAAAAAAATCTAAAGAGGATTTTTTGCTTTTACGAAAAAAGGCAAAAGTTAAAAATAGTATTTAGCATTTGTTTTGCAGGGAGCCATTATAGAGGCAGTGTGTACCCCTAGCAGCAAGAGTGACCCTGCCAAGGTCCTTTCCTGGGAACTACACCCAGCATCTCAGCATCAAGCCACCATAGCTTTGAACCATGTCTGTGAGCATCTGTGCTTTATCTTAATTTTTTTGTGCATCTGTTAGCAAAATGTGACCTAAGCTACCAGAAAAGCCTAAGAGAGCTTGTAAGGGTATCACACTCAGTGTAAAGCTGGACGTAATTAAATGTTTTCATCATGGTATATTAAATAAAGACATACATTTGTGTGCATTGAAGTGGTGTGTATCCACCATTTGTATTATTTTCATGCAGAGAGAAAGAATCTTGAAAGCTGCCAAAGTTACTAGTGATCTGCCAGCAGCAAAATGATCTTGTACAGTCAGCATCCAGTAATGGGTAAAATGGAAAGTATATTGCTTGAGTGAATTGATTGCTTTATAAAGTGTGGTGTGGTGTTCCATTAAGTTATCTTATACTTAAGGAGAAATTAGTCATTTTAATAAGTGAAACTTCACTTTTTATACATTATTTCTACTTTATACAGGCTGTGTATTTATCATATTATTTCTGCTTTTATTATTCGTTAGTGTTATTTTAGGTTTTATGTGTTATTTATTGTGATTCGGTAGGATTTTTTTAGACTGGGAATGCTCAAAAAAAATTTCCATATAAATTAATGATAAGTGCTACTTTACTTTATGCCATTTAAGCTTACAATATTTTCATGGGAACACTCTACTTTAGGATAGTGGGAAAATTGTACATAAGTTTTAGTGAATATATACATACATATTTTATCTCCATTTATCTTAGGAACTTTAGTCTCACAAATTTTTTTTAAAATTTCAGTTTTTAAAAACAAAAGAACAGAACAATTTCAAAAGAGTTGACTAGCCGTGCTAAGGGGGAGAACAAAAAGAGGACAGAGTAAAGGAAACCTGCGAATTTTGTATCTCTGAGGAGCCCTCGGAATTGAGTTTGCTTTTACAATGTTAAAATTTGTTTAGTGATTTATATCTCTGACTAATTGCTTTGATCTTTGAAGTAATAAAAACAGTTAAAGGAGAGAGTGGGTATTCCTTGTGCCAGACAATTCAGTTTCATGAAGATAATCCCTAATGATTACAGAGCACACAAAATATACTCCAGCCTCACTTGAAACACGTTTTTGCAACAACATATTCACATTGACATTTTCAGAATATGGCTTGCCAGTTTTGAAGGAATCGTAGATTTGAGATCTATGGTAATTTAGGTTCTTCTACAGGCTAACTTCTTCTTGAGATTTGATTAGACACTTTGGAAAGTTATAAACCTGTCCTATATGTATAAAATACACACAGATTCAGGAGAATAATAAAAAAATAAAATAAAATATCACATGAAGAACTTTATATTAATTACATTTTTAAATGATAATATTGTAGATATATTGCACTAAATATATTATTTAAAATTAATTTTATCTATTTCTCTTTATTAAGGCACCTACTAGAAAATTTTAAATTATATCAATGGCTCACATTACATTTCTATTATGTTTTTAGACTTTCATATCACCTTCTAAACATTAGTGGTTCGGCCTAGAAAACAATGAGTTTAATAGGATTAGAGAAATTTTTCAGATGTGCTTACTTTCTAATCTACCAACAGTTTTCATGGTATATGTGGGCTTAGTTCATCGCAATTATAATTTACCTTGTTGTTTCACAGTTTTTATTATAGTATTAATAGACATTTAGTAAGTGTCAACTGTGTGCAGAGATAAAAGAGTTGTATAATATAGACAATTGCCTCTGGCTGCAAATAAAAGCCCCACAAATTTTTTCATTCATTCCTTCATTTATTCATTCATTCACACAATAAACATTTAGTGAACTCCTGCTGTGCTGACAAATAGGAAAGCATAGGGGATTTAGTGACAAAGTACAGCTTCTGTTGGAAAGGAGCATAGAGTCAAACGGAAGAGAGAGACAAGAAAATAGAGTAAATGTATAGCAAGCAGAGACCCTGGAAGGAGTGGGGAGGCATTATGGAGAATGACCTGCTTTTAGACACTTTTCACCAGCGACCTTCTACTCCCATGCTTTTCTCCCCAGAAAGAAGACTGTTTAATTTCTACCAGGATGTCAGAGGATGTAGAGGGTCATCAATCGAGAGTGTTCTGGGAAGGGAGCCTTATATCCACTTATACAAATTAGTTGCCTGCAGAACCTTGCCTTCGGGCTGATGCTTTGGGCACTGACTCAAGTGAAGTGATAAAGAATTTACTCAATCTCTTATAATCTACAAAGGAGTTCAACATCAGTTTCTTAAAAGACTGTGTATGTGTTCTTTCAAGCCATGGACAGGGTATATTTTGAACTGCTTAATTTCTCCTGTGACTGACTTGCATAATGCCTATAGAACCATTCAGAAAGCATGCGTGGCCCCAGGCAGCAGATGCCAATTGTTTTCTCTGCTGCAGTTAAAATGAGAAAAATGGCATATCTGGAGCTGAAGACTTGTACCATTGCATCTTACACTGGTTCAGAATATATATATATATATATATATATAAAGCTTTTTGTTAACTCTTTTCTATCAGGAAGGGATCATTTCAAACTTCAGTTTGAAATTTCTGAGTTCAAACTTTGGCTCTGATATCCACTAGTTGATTAACCTTGGGCAAGTTAGCTCGACTATCTAGACATCATTACCTCACAGTGGAAGGCTAGCTTACATATAAAGGTGAGAGGGCTTTAAAAAAGTGACATTTACTCATCATCTTGAGGGGGTGGTTCAAGATCCTGATGTAGGAAGATTCTTAATTCCCTTCCTCCCATGGACACAACAAATCTACAGGTACACATGGAACAATTCTCTGAAAAAGACTTTAAAACTAGCTGAAAAGCTCTCCCACAACAAAGGATAAAAGAGCTACACTGAGACAGGTAGGGGAGGCAGAAATACTATCTCACCAAAAACCTAGCCCTGGTACTGCAACTCATGATCAAGTAGAATCTCACAAATACAGAGCCACTCTCTGAGTAGTGAGGGGTTTGTACCCTACATCGGTCACCCCAAGTCTCAGTGCCTATACCAGAGTAACAAACCTGCAAAATGCCTGGCTTTGAAAACCAACAAGGTTTACTTCCAGGAGAACCATTCAGCATTGGAAGTTCATAGAGAATGGAACATCCACTTTTAGGAAGGGTTTGCATGCAAACTCACTTGCCCAGGGGCCCAGCACAAAAGCATTGGGTTAATAAGTGCCTAGACCACAAGTGAAGGAGATTCATTTGCTAATCTTAAAGCATCTGCCAGAAGGGCTGGAGTCTGCTGGAACTCTCTCCAGAACAGTTTGTATGCATTCATATCTCAACATCCACCTTTTTACTTACAATATCATGGGCTCTAGGTGAAGAAGGGCTGGTTTATAAACAGTGTATAGTTATGTAAAGTACTACACCCCAATTCTGGATTTGGTTTCCCTCTTTTAATACTTTTGGTTTTTGAATCAACCTCATTAGAATCGAAAGGAGCTTTACTGTGCATCCTTCCACCCCAGCACTATGGTCACTGAACACATATTGGAACCCTGCGTCCTCACAATAGCTCCAAATGGGCAGGCAGCATCTCCACATCCTGTCTGGGAACGGAGTGAAGAATTACATTTATCCTATTTAGAAATACTCAGAGTAAGACTGAGAATACCTAAAACTGATAACAAAATTTCATGTTGCTTAAAAATTGATGAGAAATAATGTCTTCTTGACAAAATTTAGAATTTGCAAAAGTTAATTCAGGAAAATCAGCCTTGGTAGAAATAATGGCCAATGAAAAAGTTCACTGTGGCAAAACATCTTTGAAGTCATTGTAAATATAACCTGATAAATGAAGTAAACGTTTATTAAAGTTTTTCAAAAGAAATGAGCTCATCCCTATGAAAATAATTTTGATAAAATGATGAAAATGGAAAAAGTAGAGATGATTCATTTGTGTTGAATAGGAATTTGATTAAAGAATTAAATTGTCTTAATGACATTTACCTGAAAAACTACTGCCTTGAAGATTCTTCAGTGTTGATTTAAATCTGATTAATGTTTGCAATCAAAACATTTGTGGCATTGAAATGGCTTTGTCAAACTCTGGGTCGAAAATGTCTTGTTACCGGATAGGTCCATTTTATGCAATAATATATCATGAACACAACTGTCTCTAAGGTGCAAGTACTAATTGCTGTTCTAGAAGTATAAGGCCCATCAAAATCAATCTTAATTTTAAAGCCCTTGAATAAAAAATTATCACTTTTGGACCACAGTCTTTTCTGTCCTACTTAAGACTGTAAATGTTAGACAGGAAATAATTACAGCAGCATCTTATTCAGGATGAGTTGCAGATTTCTTTCTTGAGCAAGGACAATTTCTGAATTAGTGTCATTTGAATTACTGCCTTTTCAACTGGAAAGAGTTTTCTCTAAAATACTTGTTTGTTCTTATGTTTCCTCTTTTAAAAAAATTGTATTTGGTTTCAAATGAAGTTAATATTAGTTAAATTTGATTCTACTTTGATCACTAAATTCAGTAACTGGGCTCTGCCTATTACTGGCTGTGTGGCCTTAAATAAGTTACTTAATCTCTCTGATTTTGTTTCCTTAACTGTAAATGAGAGCAATAACACACACACACATACACACACACACACACACACACTTATTGTGAGAATTCTGAAAGACTTTAAATACCTTGGCTTGAAGTAGATGTTCAATAAATTGTAGTCTCTACTATCATTATTTGGACAAACAAGGAGTCCTTTTGCTTGCACACATCTAAGCCAAAGGAGATACACGTAGGTTTTGCCACAAAGAAAGTAAGGTTTATTAGAGAGTTGCAAGTCCTGAAGACACAGGAGAGCTATTGCTCAAAGGCCTGGCTCCTGAATGTATTTTAGGAGTATAGATTATATAGGGAAAAATCAATAGTCATAGAAACTAAGGTAATTGGGGTCATGGGTGCTACTGAATCGTTGACTGGAAGGGGATGAGGTAATTGATCATTGTTTCTGGTTCCAGAATCAGCCTTGGCGCCATCTCCTCTGGTCCCAAGGCCTGGTCCAGAGGCCTGGTCCGTTGGCCCGGTCCTGTGGCTGATGGGTTGTTGTTCTGCCTGGATGGATCTGGGGCTGAAACACATTTAAAGCCAAGATGTTATCCTTAGTCTAAATTCTAACTGAAATCTATAGTCCTTTCAATTACAGACCTGAGTCTCTTATGTCCTAAGGTTTAATGATTAAAGGAGAAGGCATACAGAGGATAAGGGTGGGTGAAAAAAGCAAATGAGTCACAATGCCATTATCTGGGCAAAACCAGCTTGAATCAGAGAAAGAAACTATATTAAAGAAATGAAGTTTGTGTGTGGTTACTCTATCGACAGTTATTAGTATATTGCACATTTTCTATGCTCACAATGTAATTACTCTAGCTGTTTGGTTTAAATGTTTATTTCCCAATTAGATTGAAAATTTTACAAGTCAAGGGTTAGGCTCTGTTCCTTTATCAGTTCCTTTCATTTCAGAGTCCAAGCAAAAAAAACAACAACAACAACAACAAAAAAACTGGCTCACCCCAGACTGGTATGCTGAATGAAATGGTTATTTAAAGAAGAGTGGTCAGAATAAGGGATGAAGAAGCATCCTGGGGCTAGCAACAGCAAGGAGCCTATAATACCCATAGCTTGAAGAGGTAAGGGGGGAGAGCTACCCACCAAGAAGTATGGCTTTAGATAGAGAAGTACCAAACTGCCATCTAATAGGAAGGGAGCCAGTAGAACAAATACTCCAACCTCTTTCTCATCCCACCAGAAGGATCACCTGCTGGTACCGCTCTTTGGCTGAGCCCAACAGAAAAGACAAAGACAAGGAAACTGGATAAGGCAGTCTGTGGAAATCAATATCCCTAAACACAAGCACAGAGCATGGAGGAGAGTAGATCTGGGAGATAAATTTAGAGTAAGCAGCAGAGCCTTCTGTGGCCCAGTCCATTAATATAGCTGCTTTATATGTGACAGATGCAGATAAATGTTTGTGAAAGGACAGGAAAGGAAAATGGTTCATTATTTTTGAAAACTCATATCTAAATGTGGATTGAGAAAGATTTTTCCCAATAACCTACTTAGAATTTTGGAGGTAAGATTTGGAGTCAGACCAACTCCAGTTTGAATCATACCTTAACCACTTCCTAATTATATGATCAAAAGCAGTTACTAAATGAGCCAGCCTCACTTCTTTTTTAGAGAAAGGAAAAAAAAGGTTAATATCTACTTTGTAGGCTGCTTTTGAGGAGTAAAAAAGATGATGTGTATAGAACACCTGATACAGAAAGAAATGCTGAAGAATGTTAGCAACTGGGAGCAATTTTGCCCCCCAGGGAACATTCTGCAGTATCAAGAGACATTTTTAGTTGTAAGAATTCAGATGTTACTGGCATTTAGTGGGTAGAAGCCAAGGAGACTACTTACAATCTTACTGTACCTAGGACAGCCCTTCACAATGAGGAATTCGTGGCCCAAAATGTCAACAATGCCAAGGTCGAAAAACCCCGGCCTACAATATTTTCATGTCTCCCTTTTTATCCTTGGGCCTCTGTATTATTTGATACTTACTTTTAAGACCCATGATTACTACTCTTTTCTTCACTTTCAGTAAATTTGAAATTTCTGTCCTCCATTTTTCATGAAAATATGCAGCAATATTATATATACATAACATTTCGATACTCTATGACAGTCTTTCCACTATGTTAAATAAATAAGTAAATAAATAACTAAGGAAAAAAGAAGAAATCACTGTAATGTGTTATAACTGAGCTACAACTACTCAATATTAAAGCACTTACATCAAGTACATGTAGTAGATTTGTAAGGCAAAACAACACCAAGCCATTTCTAGGGGCATTTCAAATCACCAGGGAATAATATGTTAGAACACATTGTTGTTTCTGCATCTGTAATCCCTGGTGAGGCCCTTTCTTATAGAAAATGAAAGCTACAACTCATGATAGTAATGAATCTGAACTAGGTCCATGAAATTAAACATTAAGAACCACCTTAAACATCATTTGATTGCATTTTTTCTCTATATATCATTTTCCTCTCTTTCCTCATCAGTTCCATTCTACTCAGAGTTGTTGCCCCTGGCAACAGTAGACTTTCCTCTTGTGAAATCTGAGGTTATTAAAGCAGAATGTTCCTTGACCTCAAGATGGCTCTGGTTCTTCACTGTTTGTTTTATTTCCTCCAACCTCAAAGGAGTTGTCCTCCCAACTCTACAATTCATTTATTCATTCATCAAATATTTATCCCAGTCCTTGGCTAAGGCAGAACAAGCATAGTGGTCCCTGTCCTCATGGAGCGTACAGTCTACTTGGGGGGGGGGCATTAATCAATTAAACAAAAAATTTAATAAGTTCTGATTGTGTAAAAGATGCAAGGGTCATGACAGAAAAAAATGGAGTCCTACTTAGGCAATCTGATTAAGGCAGATCTCTTTGAGGAGGAGACATTCAAAGTGAGGCAAGAAGGAAGAGAGGGACCTTTCCAAATACAAGGCAGGAGAAGAGCCTTCCAGGAAAAGGACTAACATGTGCAAAGGCCCACAGATAGGAAAGACTTGGACTTATTCAGGGAACAAACATTGGCACATAAGAGGAAGCAAGACAAGATCACTGGTGAAAGGAACTAAGACAAGATCAGCCAGAGAAGAGAGAGCAGGGTCAGTGAGGAGCTTGAATTTCTTCTAAAAGGAGTGGAAAATTGAATTACTTTAAGTTGGGTAGCAACTTAATATTTATTAACATTCAGTGTGTATTTTCGGTAGGTTCAGAGCAGTTTATGGATGGTGACTCCTTTAACACTCACATCCACCTTGTGAGATAAAAATTATTATCATACCCACTTTTACAGTTGAGAAAACAGAGGCACCAGAGGTTAAAAAAACCTAAAGTCACATAGCTACATATCAGGGTTTCTCAGCCTCATCGTTATTGATTGACAAGTGGGCACAGACTGTAAGATGTTTAGCAGCAACATTGTTCTCTACCCACTAGATGCCAATAGTAATCTCTGCCCTCCTCCAGTAGTGAAAACCAAAAGTCCAGACTTTGTCAGATGTCCCTTGGGGTCAGGAGTATGGGGGAGAACAAAATTTCCCTAACTGAGAACTCATACTACATAGAAAAAGAGAAAAATTGAAACACCTCAAATCCCATCACCCAGTAATGACTACCTTTCTAAGCTTTTTCTACATTTGCTTCAAAATATAGTTCTTGAAAAGATTAACCACCTCAAAGCAATGATTCTGTCCTTCTCCAGCTAGTGGGTCCTTGACCCCCATAGGTCTACCCACTCATAAAAAACCCAAAGTGAATAGTAATGTGGAGCTGTGTGGCCCAGCTCTCCTAAGCATTAAAATAGATCTTGAAGGTGGAAGAGTGGAGCTATGTAAGAGGAGACAGGTTATAGAGGAGGCCAGTGTTCCCTGCCTCATAGCTCTCTCCATTCATGAAAGTTATTGTTCATCTCAGAAGCCAGCTCAGCACTACCTGATGACTCTGATGCAGTACCACCTCCAGGTCAGAACTAGTGCCTCTTAGCAGTGCAGGGGTGGCTGGCGCTGACCTAGTATGGAAACACAGAAGAGTTTATTCTTTATCTAGATCAGCACTCTAGACCAATGAACAATAGTAAAGAGAAGAGTGGCTGTGACTTACTTTTACAAAAAAAAAAAAAAAAAAGAATGATATACCATAGTGAGCTAGCTTCAGATTCTTGATTCGATAAGTATGAGGGTGTCTGATATTATGAGTATCATTTAATAAGTGTCCATAAATGTTTGTTTATTTATTCAACATCTGGGATGTCAAGGCAGTTTTTTGAGACCTTTTTGTTTCAAAACTATACCCCTCAACCAAGGCCTCTAACTCAGTCACCACCAACGTACATCAGCTACAGATTTGCTAACTCATTCCATGAAAATGTATTTGGTGTCTTCCACATACTAGGCACCACCTTCTCTGTCCTTGCAGAGTTTAATACATAGTAGAGGAGAGAGAAACCAATTAAGGAATCACGCAAATAAATGACAACTCTGAGTATCACTTTGAAGGAGTGTTCGGTACCTATTAGGGGGATTAGGGAGGTTTGACCTAGTCTTGGACTGGGGGGAATAGAAAACTGCTTGGCGAATGTGAAGGATATTCAGTGATATGAAGAATGAATTGACATAAATTAGGTAAAGAAGGTAGAGATAAGGAAAGCACTCCAGTCAGAGAGCACAGCATATGCAGAGGCCCAGCAGACAGGCTAATTTTACTTCAAGAAGCCCAGGAGCGTGCGTCTTACAGGTATGCGGGTTTGCATGTGTGTACACATGTGTTTATATTTGGCATCACTAGCTACTGCCCACACTGTATAATACTAGGTTATACTAAAAATTTATGTATCCTGTGTTTTAATCATGTTTAATTTCCACTGATATATATTATTTGCCTACACTGAATAGACTTTTGCAGTTTAGCTCGGCTTTGGAAGACAAGTGTGCCAATATGAATCTTTGTCTTCATGAAAGCCTTACTGAATAGAGACCATAAAAATAATGTGGTAACACAAGTAAAGTGAGACAAAAGTGATTCCTATAGAACTGTGTCCAATAAAACAAATAACTATAGAGACAGAAAAATCAGGATCCAGGAAAATCTAAAAAGGATGATCAAAACTAGAAGTACTGTGAAACTGTGGAAAGAACATAAATTTTGAGGTCAGAACTACCCAGATTCAAATTTCAGCTTCACCTCCTGTGTAACCCTGAACAAACTGTCTCATTTGTCTGTGCCTGCTTTATATGTAAAACGGGGTAATGACACCTGTTTCATAGGATCAGAGTGAGTAGCAAAGATGATTCATGGAAAACAACTTGCACATTGTTGGTGCTAAATAAATAGTGGCTACCAATATTATGATTCATATTATAAAGCTGGAACTGCTGGATTTAAAAAAAAAGTGTAAGAGTTTATTTGAACCAAAATTGATGACAAGTACTGGAAAGCAAGATCTCAAATGCTCCTGAAATTGCTGGATTTTAATCACTGAACAGCAGAGCTTCTTGATGTCCATGACAAAACAGGAAAATTGCATGATTGATAGTGTTAATGAAGTAAAAGCATAGAAATTCTTCATAAGACAAGATTATCTGGGAAGTTAAGCATGAAAGAAATGTTTTATCCAGGTTTTCATTGAGGCTTCCCTGAACAATATAGGAGATAATATCTTTAACAGCATCCCCATAGCAAATAAATATAAATTCTATACATTTATTTCTTTTTTAATCTTTCGAAGTAAGCCAAAGTCATAAAGCCAAAGAGCAGTTATTGGCAGAAGTTATTTTTAATTAAGCCTTATATATCTGCAAAAAAATTCTTGCATTTGGTGGTATGTACTAGGCAGATCATCTATTCTTTATTTTGTACATGCATTTAAATAATGTTCATAAAGCACTCTCTCTCAGACCTTTAAGTAAGTCTTTGAGGTATATGTTATAATGTCATTTTACAGATGAGGAAACTGGGGTTCACAGTTAAAGGTTAGTCACAAAGATGGATCCAGGACCTGGACTAATGTCCATTTAACTCATTTGATTCCATTATTATCTTCTACTCCATTCTGCCTCTTTAAAATATGTGCTCCTCTGATAGAGAAATGAAAGACTTTGCATAAAAATGGAAATAAGGAAAATTAAATTGGGGGCTCTAGGTATAAAACTGTTTTATTGCTAAGACATCAAGGAAGAATGTTTTGTAAATGAGTTTTCTGGAGTGATGTTTTAATCTTTTTGTTGTTGTTATTCTGGTTTGTTTCAAATCATTTAATGAAAATGACATAGATAAAAAGGATGTCAAGAAATACATTCAACAAGATTATGACAGCAGTGAAATATAGACACCAAACAGCATGAATGACTGTTTTGAACTCTGAGCCTTCAAAACAAGCAGAAATAAACATGGTTATATTAATGAGGAATATGAAAACCTGCAATTTGTAATTTAAATATAATTCTATATTTCATTAGCCAGGTTAACTCATGTCCAGTAAACACTCTCAAATTTAACTGGCATTTAAAATATCTTTCCAGTTAATTTTGATTTTTCTATGTAATTCTGAGTGAGAGTATAATAAATTAGTCATAGTACACATACTAAAGTAAATAATTAGTGCTTTCTAGAGAAGAAGGCACTCCCAAATCATCCAAGAAGCTTCATTTTGGATATAGACCTTAATATTTGCTTTCAACATTTTCTTCACTTAAAAGAATGATAAGGATAACATGATGATGACGATGATGATAATGACGATTATGTCAGAGCTGAGGAACTTAGAGTTTAGGAACCCCCAAACTTATAAAATGCTGCTAGCAAATCTGCCCAATTTCTGTCTCAGAGGGAGAGAGTATCTTTATTATTCTCACCAGGAAACAATCTTCCCTTCACCCTACAGAGAAACCCTATCTCTAGCTTTTGAAATATATACATTCTTGAAAAGATAGTTAGGAATGAAAGCTGTCTCCAGAATTGTGAGAGCACCATGGGAAATCACTTCCCAACAATGATCATGATGGCAGTAGCCGTGGCTAACATGTATTGAGCTCCCACTTCCTAGTTATTGAGCCAAGCCCTTTACATACATCATATCATTCAACCCCTCATCACAATCCTAGAAGTAGACAGTATTATTCACATTTATACATAAACGTAGTGGAGACTTAGGGTAGGCAACTTTCTCCAAGTCACATATGCAGAAAGTGGCAGACCCAATACTTGAACACAGGTCTATTTAACTCCAAAATCTGTGCCCTTATTCCTAACATTATATTGTTGCTTTATGAAATATAATTACACCTGAATATTTGCTGTAGAGGAAACAAGTTGCTATATAAAAGTAGAAAGAATTTCTATTGGATCTGTAATGGTACAATTTTTTCTTACCAAGATGTCAAGGGAGAATGTTTCACAAGTGAACTTATTGGAAGAGTAGCTGACATAGCCCAGATCTGAATCTATGAAGTCCGTCTCCAGAGTTGGAATACTTCACCAGCAGACTCCAGCATTGGACAGCAGAACCCTGTTACAAAAACCAGAGACCTGAGTTAACTCTGGACAACTGCCCCCTTATTTGATGCTTTAAACTTCTATTTAAAAAATGCACAGTTCTCAAAACATGGAGGTAAAGTATTGTCAGCAAGGGTGTACTATCCATGAAGTCCTGCTCTTCTCCTGGAGAACATGGGCAATTTAGGAACACATGATCCACATGGGCTGTCTGGAGAGGGACCATTGCAACAGGATGCTGGAAAATGACAAGCAGCTAAAACTTGAGTAAGCAGTTCTGTGTGGTAATAGCAGTATTTGGTGAAGTTAATGTGAAAATGTCTTCTGATGTCTAGAAGATTCATGGCAGTAGATTCTCCAAAAGCACTTGAAGATTCTGATACTTTTAAGAGCCAGGTCAGGTCATTAATTTATTCAACAGATTCTTATAAATCGTCTGCCATGTATGAGATCTTTGTTTCCGGTCTGGTGTAAATACTGATGAGCATGTCTATTATTAGAATACAGAGTGGTTAATCTTATAAGGGACCTATGTAAGAAGTTTAATGAAAGAAGGTAGAAAAAACTAGTTAACACATCCCAGAGACATTGGGGAAGAACTTTACATGGGTAACACTTAGACTGAGCTTTAAAAAATGAATAGAAATTTGATATCTCTGTTTGTGTCCTTCATTTCAATTATCTAAATCTGGAATGTTTGATTTATTTAACACTTACTTGTATATTATCTATCTCCCATGTCTTTCTTGCCCACTTTTATATTTATAGTTCCAAGAATATTTCCAGAAACACATTATTTGCTCAGTATTTATTGAATGAATGAATGAATGTTAAACATAGTTTTGTTTGTATTCTTCATGATGGTGTTTTAAAAAATGCACGTGTTCATTTTGCAATTCCAAAAGATTCTTTTGTTGTAAGTAACTTTTAGGAAACCTTTTAAATTTGCCTTCATGATAATATCTATTTTCTTTACGAGACAGGAGTCAAAGTGGGATGAGAGTTGATTGACTGATTTATTATTTATTAAATGTTTTTTGAACATCTACTATATGCAAAGCACTGGGTGTTAAATGGTAGTATAAAAGCCAACAACATGATCTCTATCCATGAGTAAATCAAACATAGCCAAGGAATATAGTTCGTGGGTACACTATATAAGAAAGAGCAAAACAAAGAGGCATAACTGAGAAATAAAGTATGAAGTTAAAAGATAATTTATTGGACATTCCTGCAGAAAAAAACAGTACCTCAAATTTTTATTTTCCAAGAAAAAAACTTATGAGTTGAATAATGCAGATGAACTTTGTTCATTTCCTCAGAGTATCTCTCGCCCTCAATGTACTTCTAATTTTTTTTTAGAATAAAGGGAAAAATATACAATTGGTGAAATTGTAAATATAAGCATATTTATTGTTTTATTTAATTAGAAGGTGGATACTAAATACTAAATTAATGGGAAGTAGTATTTTGCTAGCAATGGTTTATTTATCCAAAGAATTTCTGTCACACATCTTTTTTGATTTCAACATTCCCTACATTTATTCAAATTTTATTTTTCTCTGTAGCACTAAAGCATACAAGTTATTAAGTAGTCTAACTTATTCTCAAATCTGCTGCTCTTGAGTGGTTATAAAATATTTATGCAGGTCATTTAAGTTGAATCAGAAATGGTTTCCAATCAGAGTGAAATCATCTTTTGGTTTGTAATGTCTTTTTAACACAGCATTTGTCTTCTTATATAACTCCATGGACTTCCTTACTCCTCTTAACTTGATCAAGTGCAAATTGCTGCTCTTCAAGAGGTCAAGGAAAGGAAGCTTTGAGTTTGCTTCTTAGAAATCCAAAGACTTGATACCTTACCTAGAGATTTCACTCCACATTGCTCTTCATTGCTAATAGAATCAAGTTCCAGCTTTTTAACATGATTCATGACCATCCATGATCTAGCCAATGCCAGCCCTTCCTAACACTTAACCATCTAATAATTAACCACTTAGAGTTTCCCCACCATCATGATTTCTGTATGCTTGTTGATGCTATTCCGGTTACTTGGAATACCTGCCCCAACTTTCTTTACTTGACTATCTCCCACTTCTCTTTAAAAAATCAGCTCTTCTTTTGTGTTGCAGGAAGTCTCTCCCCAGTTTAGGCTAAGAGCCCCTCTGCGCTCCATAATACCAGTGGTAAACAGAACCTCTGTGGAAATCATCTACCCACTTCTGCCTCACTCAGTATACTAACTGGCTCCATAGGGCTAGAATGTGTCTTATTTGTTATTTTTGTGCCCCAATGTCTGGCAATTTGTGGGCACTCAATAAATGTATGTTGAATAAATAAACAAATGCATGAGGGCCCATAAGGAAGAATCTGAAATGAGAAGTCAGTGATGCAAGGGAGACCTTAAAAATATAATTGCAGGGCAACAAGACAAGTCTGAGGGATACAGCTAATGCAAAGAGAAAATTTGTGTATTTATTGAATTAATGTTTATTGAGCATCCATGTGGAGGTCCAGTGACCAACAAGATATATAAGTACCCTACTTCAGAGAGCTTACATCTAGGGCATATACCTAGATTATTACAAATATACATATAATATATATGTGAAGATATATATATATACACACACATATATATACACATATGTATGTACATATGTGTGTGTGTGTGTGTGTGTGTGTGTATGTGTGAAGAAATAAACAAAGTGAAAGTTATGAAGCAGATGTAGGGGGAGAAATTTAGATTGGATGGTCAAAGCAGGCCTCTTTGAGAAGAAAATTTGGAGATGACACCTGAAGGGTCAGAAGGGGAGCTAGCCTTGCCAAGAGCTGGTGGGAGAGTATTCTAGTGTGTGCAGAGGCCCCAAGATCAGGCAAAGTTCAAGATTTTGCAGAAGAGAAGGTCTATCATTATATAGACGTCAAGCTGGGGAATTAAATGGCCAGAGTTCAGAAGGAAGATGTTCTGTAAAAATAAGGGTGGCTGTGCGTGACTCTGAAGCAAAAGACTTGGAAGCCTACAGAGAAAGGACCCCTTTGAGCCCATGAGGCTCTGACTGGGAGACAAGGACCTGAAGGAGAGCCTCTCACATGCTAATTACCAGCATCGGCATTCTGTAAACCAATGAGCAAGAAAAGAAGGGAGAAATTAGATTTTGGAAAATTCTTCACCTAAATTACTGAGACTAGAACATTCATTAGGAAGGGCTCTTGCCTTCTTTACCACTTTGCTCCTGTCTTATAAACTCAAATTACAGGTTTTCTAGCCAACAAAAATATATCAGCAGAGTCCTAGGGAGGGACAGGCAATAGCATAAAGGACATTAAAAATTATTTCTGCTCTATTTTTCATTACTGTCCAGAAAATAAAAAAAGGATAAAAACTAATCTCAGTAATCGCTTATGCCAGTGACTGTGCCAAGCAACTCAGCATAATGGTTAACACATGAAATCCGGAGTCAAACTCCCCAAGTTCAAAAACCACTTCTAGTGCTTACCAGCTTTTGGCAAGTTACCAAGTATGTACACCTTCATTTCCTCATCTGTAAAATGGGAGAAAGAGGAGATAACAACACACACCCCATGGCCTATTGTGAAGAATAATTAGATAATGCACAAAAAGTGCTTAGAACAGCACTTATCACATACTGTTGTAAATGCAAGCTTCTATCAATAACTTCTTTGGTACAATCACCTTATCAGGTAGGAAAGATTGTTATCCCCATTCTCCACATGAAAAAACTTTAGAGGCTTTAAGTAACTTCCCAAAGTGTCACAGCTCATCCATGGAGGAGCTGGGATTGGAACCCAGATTGATTTGAGAGCCCAAATTCTTAATCATCACTCTTTCATACTTCTATTTAAGTTAGAGTTATCACATTGGTTATAAAATAGTCTGCTTATTTTGGCAGATTTTGACAATCAGTTTTGTTTGTTTGTTTGTGGGGTTTGAAGAGAAAAGGGGCCTAGTATGCTAGATATCCAAGGGTCTGAGGTTTTCATCAGACTTCTGGTCTCTAGGATAGCCTAGGGAGTTCCACAGATCCATATAACAAATTAAATGTTAATTGACATTCCTGCTTTTTCAATTTAGCTACAATTTATAATAATGATTCTGAGAAATAAAAACATCAAACACACATGTGTGTATGCACACACACACGTGCTCCTCATGCTCAGGACAGTTTGTTTTTTCTTTAATTTTCTTTGCAAATTGGAAATCTATTGAAATTCTCTAAAAATTAGATTAACTACCCTCAGAAAATAACCCATCCCTAATCACTATAAGATAAGCAAGTTTTCTGTAGCTAAGATCAGGATGAGTCAGTGGAAAGGACCTCAGTTATTTGGTGCCGTCATTTTCTAGCAATGGTTTGTGTCAAAAGGTCTATGTTCTGGGTTAACAGTAATGCTGGTAAATGAGAAAGGACGCTTAATGGGTTGGTCTACTGCATATATTGGCTCAAATGCTGAATTTGTTTCTCCAACCTCTTCCATAATATTTAATTCAGTTCATGAATAGATTTGGTCAGCATCACCAGTGAAACTGATTCTCTATAATTCAGGCCTGTGTTGGATTTTTTTCAAGAAGACTCAGTTGTGGAAATTACCAGAAGAACCCTACTACATATAGATAACTCAGTTTCACCTTTTATAGCAATAGCATTGACTCTCAAAGATACCATGAAGAAAAGCTACCAAGTAATGTACTTGTTCTGAGAAATCAAATAAGTAGTGATGCCATAGTCTACACCATATTAATGTTATTTGTTATATTTCAAAAGCATTGTAAATATTTGTTGTCACTTGGAATGCACAGCTCTTGCAACATTTGTTTTGAAAACTGAGCAAAATAGAAGCAGAACTAACTTGTATGGAAAAGACTACTTCCAAACATTTATTAGGCTGATAATCTTTAGGTATTTTTTTATAAAAGTCACTTGGCTGGGTTTTTTTTTTTTAAGTGCATGTATGTTTTTATTTTATTCACTATTGGTGTCTTTCTATCTTGTATTTACTGGGCTACTAAGTACCTGACACTCCACTGAGTACTTTAAATTGATAAACTCATTTAATCTTTACACACCCTTGTGAGGCTGATGTTACTTTTTTTCCATTTTACTGGTGAAGAGACTAAAGTGTAGGAAAATTTTGCTAATAGGTGGCAGAGTTAGGCTTCTAATTTAGGTAATCAGACTCTAGAATTCATGCTCTAATCTCTATGCTATACTGCCTCCCCAAATTAAATATCAATAAATATTTGTTAAGTAAGTGAATTATTCCGTGAGTTTAATTGGTCCTGCAGCAGAAGATATGGCCTCTAAAAATTAAACAATACACTATTATTCACATTAATTGATTACCTTATGGTATTTTATTTAGTGAAAAATGTATTCATGTACAGAAGGTCTATTTTTTCTTACACGCTAAATTTGGTAAGTGACATTGCCTCAGAACAAAGCCACATGTGAGTCAGCATCTTTTCAGCATGGCTGATAGTTTACACTCTCATCTGTAGCAAGAGTCCATCTAAATAACTGGTTTAAGAGTGTGAACCTCCTGCTGCTGCACTGTTAAGAGCCTTGATAATTAGAACAACAGCAGCATATGGTGATGGAAGAAAATTTAACTTTGAGTGTTAAACACACAATGCAATATACATATGATGTATTATTGAGTTGCACACTTGAAACTTATATGCTTTTATTAAACCAATGTCACTCCAATAATTTTAATTAAAAAATGCAAATAATAACCAAAAAAAAAATCAACAACAGCAACCACCATTTATTGAGTACCTGCTATGTGCCACACCCATGCTAAGCACTTAATGTGCATTATCTCCTTTGATCTTTACAAATTCTTTCTGTTTAAAGGGTAGGGGAACAGTTTCAGGGAAGTAAATTAATTTGCTCAAGATACACATTTAGATTATTATGCTGAGGGAAATAAATCAGACAGAGAAAGATAGACACCATATAATTTCACTTACATGCAGTATCTAAGGAACAAAAAGAACAAACTAATCAAAAACAGACTCACAAATATAGTGGACAATTTGGTGACAGACAGAGGGGAGGGGGGTTGAGAGACTGGAAGAATGAGGTGAAGGGTTAAAGAAGTACAAATGAGACATTGATAATTGGGCACAGGGAGCATGGAAGAGTGAATGTAGTTAGCATTAATATGATGGCTAAGTGGAGGGCCAGGGGAGGGAGGGAGCAATTGGGGGGAACATTTTATGAACATTATAGATGTCTAACTAATGTACTGTATACTTGAAACTAGTTTAAATAAATAAATTTGTTTTTTCTTAAAAAAGATACACATTTAGAAAGGGGTATTGCCGGAACAGTTTGATCCCAAGCTCATGTTCTTATCTACTGTGCTCTCCTGCCTAGTACTCATTCTGATACCTTCTTCATTTCTTCTGCTGTGCCTTATCCTGGTGCCATGGACAGATACTGATACCTGCTGACTGACTGAAATATCAGTTGGTTGCTTGATTAATGGAACACAATAAAAAGTTAAACAGTTATCACTAGAGTGGTGCTTCTCATACTTTAGTTTGCATGTGAATCACCTGGAGATCTTGTCAAAATGCAGATTCTGGTTGAGCAGGTTCCAGGTAGGGAATGAGTTGCTACTTTTTTAAAAATTTTTATTTTTTCAATTAGAATTGACATTTGATATTATTTCATATTTGTTTCAGATGTACAGAGAGATTCTGTATTTCTAACAAGTTTCTAGATAATGTTGTTGCTAGTGGTCCATGGACCACACTTGGCACTGTAAGGCTCTAACTTGAGCTGCCTAATGAGATAACCACAAACCACGTGTAGCTATTTAAAACAATTAAAATTCAAATTTAGCTTCTCATTCATGCCATTCACATTTCAAGTGTTAAACAGCCACATGTGGCTACATTCTCTCATATTAGATAGGCAGATATAAAGCACTTCCATCATGACAAAATCCCCTATTGGCCTGTACAGCTATAGAATATTCTGTTATATAGAAAAATAATCTACTGTAAGAGTCTCAAATATAGTTGTATCTTATTTCATTGGCCTATAAAAGTGTCTCTTTTCTCATCATCTCTTAGGTTATTCTATCCATACATCAGATGCCTAAATATTTTATCAAAATAGCAATAATGCAGAGTGTGTGTGTGTGTGTGTGTGTGTGTGTGTGTGTGTGTGTGTGTGTGTGTGTGTAACTTAGAATATACATATATTACTTAGAATCCAACACATATGCTTGAGGAAGAAAGACACTGCTTTTAAAATAACAAACCACAGGATTGTCATGACTCCAGAAGCATCAGAACTTTATTTGAAATGTAGTTAGACTCAGCAAACCATATGATGATGAATCTGCAAACCTAGCACTCTCTGGTCCTTTCTAATCACAACTGTGACTTTTCTTTACACACAGTTTTGTCAAGAACTGAGCTTCCGTGAATGTAGTGGGATCTAAAGGCCATGCTCATTGTGAACAGAGTAAGAAAATCATTTGATCACTGACAATACCCTTAAAAATTATTTTGTACAATTCTCCCATTTTGCAGGTTTGGGTAAACAAGGACTCAAAAAGGAGATGTAGTGTGCAGTTAGTGCTAATTAAAGCTGGTCTTAGATGCACAGTTATATTTGTTGAACTGATATGAATCTAGTTTCCTTTTTTCCACTGGATTATCTGAGACCGAATGACATAGTGAGCACTAAAGTATAACACTTTTTACTTTAGTTTCTTTGCATTCTGTCAAAGATATACATGGGGACATTAGATTCAGAAAAAAAACACATGGAGACATTATATTCAGAAACAAATTGTCAGGAATGGAAAAAAATAGGGCTATAATATTTATATAATTTCTTTTCGTATCAGTGGTACCTATTCATTATAGGAATTTAGAAAATATGAATAAGAAAAAAGTAAAATTTTAATCACCTATAGTACAGTTATTCAGAGACACTACTATAAATTTCGTTATTATGTAGCCCTATTTTTCTGTGTGTGATTTATAAAAATATATCATACACTCTTTTCCAATAGCATTAACCTTTGCCCAAACCACTTTATAAGATTCTAAATCATTTTCAGTGGCTGAAATAATATTCTGTTGTATTGTGATATCAAAATGTTTCCATTTGAAGCACAATTACTCAACAATTGTATTGTTATTTCCTTTTACTCATTATAAACAACCTTGTGATGAGCACTACTGTAGGAAAAATTGACATAACTTTCTTTAGGATAAATCTCTAACTTTAGAACTGTTTAATCAATTTTTAAAAAAGATTTTAAGTCTTCAGTTATAAGTTTTCAAATTCCCCTTCAAAAATCTTATACTCATGTATCCAGGATAAAACATATAAACTCTCTGAGCATATGGCTGTTTTATTTAAGACTCTATCTACAGATCTCAGCATAATATCTAAAACATAATAAGCCCTCAATAAATATTTACTAGCCCAGAGCCTGGCACGTAATGATGCTTCATAAATGTTAATTACAATTATTACTTACTTTGAAGTTGTGATTAGTCTCATTGCACACACATTCTCTGCATAGCAACATTTTCATAGGTTTATTTGGAATCATGCCTAAGAATAAACATAAAACTTCTGAAAAACAACCTAATTCTTTTTATATTCTCATGTGGATTGCCTCCTTTGTTCAATATCTCTGAAATGTGTTCAGTGCGGAGCTGGTTTCTGTATTTGTTTGTTTGTTTGTTTGTTTGCCAGTGTATTTGTAAAACTTTTTTCTTGTTGCCAACTGATGTCCACTCAGGCTCAAAGTGAGGGCAAATGAGACTGAGCAAAATACTATTGAATTTATGGAAAACGAAGAAAATTGTAACAATCACGCAATCTCCAATATAAGTGCTTTTAAGAGTATCTGCTGGTTGTACTCACATATTCTTCCCCTTTTGGAGGAAAATATAATGGGGTTATTAAAAACATTGGCTTTAAGTTGGAACTTGGAGTCTGCCCTCCTGGCTCTGTGGCTTTGGGCAAATTATTCAGTCTCCTTAAGTCTTGGTTTCCTCAGTTGTCATAGCAGTGCCTACTTCTCAGGGTTGTCAAGAAGAGTCCCTGAGACAGTCTAGCTCAGGATAAACACCAAGTAAATGATGGCCATTGATACCACATCTTCATTACCACCAATGACTGAAGACTAAATATGTGTTCAGTTTTGTGTTCCCATGGTTCTATTTTACAAACTTAATATTTGCTTCTAAATTCTAAGAGATTAGTGTATTAAATTTTGCTGAGCTTACTATTTGGGGAAATCTTTTGGCAGATTTTATTGAGCCCATCTTCCACTTGGAGAAAACGGTACCCAAAGCCATGTAACAAATGATTCTGGCATGCCAAAGATCCAGAAAATTTTTGGAACTGGAACTTTACAGCATCTTTATTCCCACTTCAAAGTGCCAGACTACTTCATGATAATCATACAAATGTGCTGGTAAGGTTGATGATCATGAGAATGCTGATGAAAGCTTGCATAAAATGAGTGCTTATTTTGGGGCAGGAAGTATACATTTATACATAGTATCTCATTTAACCTTCACAGTAACCACAAATGTAGGTTCTGTTGTTTCCAGAAGCTGAGAAAATTTATTAATTTGTCCAAAATCACATAGCTGGGAATTGCAGAGTTCTATCATTTCTATCTGGAGCCAAAACCTGCACTCTTAACTACCACAATCAGCCCCATAAAATCAACCATTCAGAAACTAGTTCCTGCCACAAATCAGTGAGAATATTTTTTTTCTGATCATTGACATGACTACCAAATCACCAGGATTGAATATGTAAGCCATATCAGATCAATATTAGAAACTAAGCTCACTTTACTTATTGCAGTCCTATTTAAGATCTGTGAAAAATACCTTAAACTGCTATCCTTTCAAATTTGAAATTCAGAGGAATTTATCTTTAAAGTTCTCTTGGAAAAATATCTGAGTGAAATCCCCCTTTTCTTTGTAAAAAGAGATTTATTTTGCTTGTATTCATTAGCTCTCTGGTTGAGCACACAAAGAGGAGCAAGACAGCAGATTTTTCAAATAAACAAGTCATCTGATTGAAAGCGCACTAATAGCCTTGTTATGTAGGAAAGGCCCTGGCTGCAAGAAAGTCTCTTTAGCAACAAGTCATGTCACTAAATCAGGAGCTAGAACAGGGACTAAGTACACATGCAGAAGCTTTGCAGAATGTTAATATGCAGCTCCATGGGTCTCCTGGGTCATTCCGATAGGTTGAAAACACATGAATTGAAGGCATGAATCTTATTTAAGCAGACATTGAGAAATGAGTAACTTTCCATGAGTCACCAACATCCTGGGTATCCCCACAGTAAAATGCATGCTTAATCTCAACTTCCTCTTGATTCAGTTTGTTCTCATCTAAGGAAACCTAGAGATACAGAAACTGTATGATGTAGCCATATCAGCAGAACCTGAGAGGAAGCTGGAGAAAGAAACGTATGGTGAGAAGCACTGGCAATGTGCCCATCTAATTTCTTCCAAGAGCTTCTTTTTATTATTTATGTACTTTGTAAACTAATTAAGGGACATAACTAGTAAGGAAAAGTACTACATGGTTTGCCCTTCAGTTATTTCAGAGTTGACTGTGTGTGGTACATACTAGTCATTCAAATGAGCTTTGAGGGACATAGTTGAGCAGCCATACCTTTAATAAAATTGCCAAAATAAGTTACAGAACTTCTTACACAACTGTGAGGTTCCCACAAAAACATACTGAAGGTTACATGAATTTTATTATTTAGGGTGTAACCCAGATTGTAGTGACCAGAGAGCTGGATTGCATCATAATATGACAGTGATGATGACAATGATATGATGATAATCCCTAAGGTTTTGGTATACTTACCATATGCCAAGGACAGAGCAACAACTTCATATATTATCTCATTTAGTCTTTACAATAATTACAATGAAGACACTATTAATATACCTATTTTACAGATAAACAAACTGAGGATTAGAGAAACCAAGCTATTGGGTAATGGCTCGAGGCCACCTAGCTAGTGAGCAATAGATACAGAATTCAAATTCAAACTATCTTATACCAAAATGAAAAACTTTGATCACTATACCCATGGTCTTCAAACTTTTTTTGAATTCATATCCTATCAGTAAAACATTCTGAGGATACTCCCTCTTTAATAACTATACTAATATACTATGTATATAATAATATACTATGTCTCTCTATACTGACATGAATAATGCACACTGTACTAATATACCATCTGCATAATAATACATATAAAGTATAAATTTAGAAGGATGAACCCAAGATGAAATAATGTTTGGTTTTATTATATATGTCAATGGAACAAAAGTATTTCGTTCTCATGAAAAGATAACTTAAATTGATGTTTTGTTGTCAGTAATATGGATAAATATGCTTCAGTATTTTTGGAAATTTTCATTTAATGCTTTGTGGATTAATAACTCAAAGACCTAGTTTTGAGATTTCTTTTCACTATTTGATCATAACTGGAATAGATACTTCAGAAAGATCCTTAGATCCAATTGGAATATAAGTGTCATAGCCACTTTTTAAGTCAAGATATCCATGTTTCGGTTCTACCTACCAATTATGCAGAGGTTTTTGTTGAAATACAGCTAGTAAGTGGCTGTCTTTTCCGATGTCAAGCTATTATTACTCAATAAATGTTGGCTTTTTATATCTTTTAAGAATTTGTTTAAAACTTACTAAAACTTTTATTTCTGCACCTCTAAAAAATGATAAATCAGGTTTAGAAAATAGTTTCTCATATATTAAAGAGATTTTAATAGGTACCTCAAGTATATGGATACTCTCTGACATCATACAATAAAAGAATCCCTTCCAGAAATAGTTTCTACTTTCAAAATCCTCACTCCATAACATGTTGTTTTTTAAAGTCTGTCTTTATGTCCTTGATGCTTGTTCTTTTTTTATGTCTTGCTAATTGTGATGGCTTCAAACAATCATAAGCTAATGTCTCAAAATAGTATGTAAGGGCATGATAGTGTTGATGATGATTATCCATATTTCAAATATTTTCCTCATAATTTTGCATTAATGAGCTAATCTTTTTTTTTTTTTTTTGAGGAGCTCATCTTGATAGATTCGAAGAGCTCATTTTTGTTTTTACCTTGTAATATGGTTGATGAGGAATAAGAGTATGTGTCAATTCTGTCATTTTCATACTCACTTGTGTTAATTTTATCATCATCAACTTAAACACCTTGGGCAGAAATGGGAGTTGGGAAGCTGACAGGTCTTTAATGGTGTCACATGGTATTCTTTTCATGGGTTCTCTTAGTTTGGGGAATGTTTAGAGATCTCACTGTTATAAACTGGGTGAATTCCACAGTTCTATAAGAAGGCTACTTTGATATCAACCAAAATTTGCTAGATGGCAAAAGCAAGGCTCATGGTATGTGACATTCAAATTCCAGGTTTTCAAAATATTCAAAGAACAGTATAAGCAAATAAAACTCATTGTGATAGGAAGTGGAGGCAGCACTATCATGGTGGGGAAGTTCGATTGCTATAACTAACCCTGACCACTCACATTCCCCACCGCTTCCTTCCCCAGCCACAACTACCACCAGTGTTAGGTCACTCACTAACTTAAAATAAAATTAAAAAAAAAGTTTTTAAAGTATGAAAATATCAATATGTATATAAAAGTAGAGAGATTAGTGAAATAAACCCTCATGTACCCATTACCCTACTTATTGTCACTTCATGGTCAGTCTGTTTCATCTATATTCCTCACACCTCCCTACTGAATTGTTTTCAAGCAAATCCCAGATAAAAAATCAATAGATTCATAAATATTTTAGTATGAATATTTATAATATAAGAACCTATTTTTTAAACATAACCTATGGTACTATTGATACACATGATAAGTTAACAACATCTCCTAAAATCAATTATTGAGTCAGCTTTCAACTTCCCTGAAAGTCTCACAAATATTTTCTAGTTTCTTCATTAAAATCGATTCCAAATACGGTCCATACATTGTAATTGATTGATATAGCACTTATGTATCATTTTAATCTATAGATTTTCATATATGTGTGCATGTGTGCATATACACAAACACGAATATATACATTTTTGCTTACAATATATATATTTTTAAATACCAGGTCATTTGTCTTGCAGAGTTTCCATGGTCTAGATTTTGCTGATTGCACCTTCTTGGTCCTCTGTAGTCCCCATAAACTGGTAATAGTATCTAGCGGATTATCACATTAAGATTTGATTCTTTTACCAGAATACCTTAGAGGCAGTGTTCGTACCTCTATCAGTGGACACATAATGACTAGTTCTCTCCCTTTCTGGGATGTTAATAGCCCTCAATGACAATTGCCTAAATCCATTATTTTATTAGAAGTTACAACAGAGAGACAGTTTATCATTCTTTTTTCATGTATTAACTAGAAAAAGTTTCTAAAGAGAAAGGTTTCTCCATTAATTGTTTGGTTACTCTAAGGTACAGATTATACAGGAAAGGCAAAAAAAGAAATATCTGATACTTTTTATTTATATGATCAAAATACCAGGTTGGTTCCTTTAGCATCCTTGGAAGGTAACCAATTGCATTTTTTGCTTTGTTTTGTTTTGTTTTGTTTATTTGAGTACTGTTATGATTTAAGTATATTTGACATCATATCCTAGGTAGTCATTATTTTTATTGATTCTCCTATCACCTATGATAAGTGGAAGCCTTCTCTGATTGTTTTCTAAGTTCTTTTAACAAGATCCCACCAAGCTTTGATAGATTCTTTAATTTCTGGTAAGACAAAAGCCACTGTGTACATTTCATGCCTCAGACAGGGAATCAGCAAAGGAATCCCCCATCAATTTTCATGATATTTATAAATCACAATCTGGAAATCATTTTCATTTAAAGCTTTGGTTTATCTTCCATTTTTAAAATACAGTTGACCCTTGAATAATGCAGGGGTTATGGGGCACTGACCTTCCATGCAGTCCAAAATTCATGTAAAACTTTTGACTCCCTGAAAACTTAACTACTAATAGCCTGCTGGTGACCAGAAGCCTTACTGATAACATAAACAGTCGATTAACATGTATTTTGTATGTTTTATTTATTATCTACTGTATTCTTACAATACAGTAAGCTAGAGAAAAGAAAATGTTATTAAGAAAATCATAAGGAAGAGAAAATATATTTACAGTATTTATTGAAAAAACCCACATGTAAATAAACCTGCACAGTTCATACCTGTGTTGTTCAGGGGTCAACTGTATAAGCAAGTGTTTGTGTGTGTGTGTGCATGCACACACATGTATTTCTCTCTCTTACTCTTAGATAAATGGTACTATATCATACACACACTTCTCTTCTGCTTCATTTTTTTTTCAGTTAATAATATGTACTGGAGGTCACTCTACATCAATATCTAAAGCTATTCTCTACTTTTTAATAATTGTATAATGCTCCATTGTATGGTATGGTGACAACATACTTTATTCAACTTTTCCCTAATAATGGACATTTGCTATTATAAGTAATACTTCAGTGAATGGCCTCATGCATATATCTTTTTTAACTTGTCTCATCTACGTTTATAATCATGCGAAATTGGTTAAGTACATTGCCTATGGTCATACAACTAGTAAGTGCTAAGCTGTGATTCAAACCTCTCATTGTTATAAAGCTCCGGAACCCAGGTTTTTATTTGCTGTCTCTTTATTATCCTTTATTATAATTAAAACATTAGACCTGGAATTACACCAATTCAGTGTAGAGGTACTACTGATCAGAAGTTTACTATGTGTTATAAAAGTAAGAGGGCAGAGGAGACAGTTATTTGATATATTCAAAGTTTTAGGAAGGAGACAGCTTTCAAAACTTGGGTCCACAGGAGCAAAACATTTCTTGGTGGTGATAAAACTTAGGGTGTATCATTCCTGTCTGTGCTTGAAACTAGAGTTGACCCTTTCCCAGGGAACAGACCAGAAGCACAATCAATGGGTCTGCTCCCCCAGCTCTCAAACTGGTCACTTTGGTTGGCTTTGTTCAAGGAAAGCTACATCTTTTTTGCTTTCTGTCTGGAGAAATTGTCTGGAGGGGTGTAAAATGGTGTTATTAGAAAGATAACAGTCTAGACTATATTTGAAACTCCTAGAATCCAATGCTTATGTACAAAAGACAATTTCTGAGGCCATTTTTCCTCTTGTCCAGAGTTTTGCCTCCCTCTGCTCTTCACATTCTGTATATTCTTCCAGAGAGAGAAATTTGGCTATCCTTCATTGCCAAATTTAATCCATGAAGACATTTTTTCCCTTTTGGTGACTATATGGAAAATCTTGTGTCAGAATTTACCTCTTCTTTTATTATACACCAAGTAAAATATTGGACATGAATTCATCATCATTGATGTCATGAATTCATGACATCAATTGGGCATCGTCAAGGCCAACTAGAATGGTAGCTTCAAAAGGGCAAAGTTTTCTTGCTTTTTAATCACTATTGAGTTTTCAATGCCTAGAATCATGCTTAACACATAGTGATGCTCAGTTAACAATTGAATGAATGAATGGATGAATGAATAGATGGATGAATGAATTTGGACTATAGAAATTTGACCAGTAAGTGCTGATGTTAAACTTTAGAGATGCTTTATTAGTCTGCCTTGTGCAAAAGTTACCAAGAAGGGGAAATGCTTTTTTCTCTCACACTTTTCTCTTTTTTCTCTCTCCTGCTTTTGGCATATCCTCTCCTTTCTCCAAAGCTTTTCAACTAGTTTCAGAATGATGCTTTTCTTCTTCCTTACCCTCACCAAAAGTCCAAATCTTTCAATAGAGCAGATGTCAGCTTAGTATTTGCAGGGTCAGGGTGGGAAATGGTTGGATCATTATGAGTGACTAGAAATTGATATTTAGGGATTTTTAAATGCTTTTTTAAAACTGAAAAAGCTCACATCGTGAGTGAGGGTTCTGTGAACCAAAAGAAATAGAGAGTTACAGTGAAGTAGAGAATGTAAAGCCTGCTCTGACTGGTCTTGTATTATTAACTTTTAAAATCAAAGAGACAGTGTTCCAAAAGATGGTCTCTGAGATGTAAAGACTTGCAATCTCTGACTTCTGCATCACCTTTCCATCCTGTGGTCTGCTTGGTTTTGGGTACTGGCTTCCATGGGGCACCTCAGATCACTTTGCTGCCATCTGCTTCCCACACAAACACAGCATGTCCTGGCTCCCAGGAGTAGTTTTCTCTGAACTCTAGTCCTCTTTGACCTTCCAGCAGAATTTACCTTGCTCTTTCCAGAAGCCTTGCCCCACATTGTCCCCCCTTTCTATTTCTGCTGCAGGAGTCTCAGCTGCTCTTGCTGGGTGTCAAATGTGGCATTATCCCTTCAACTTGCTATATAAGAGGCCCAGGTGGCTGACCTAGCATATCTGCTCTTCTCTGGGTTTCCTCACCCAACTTAAAAGCTGCTTGTTTTTTGAAAGGAGCAGGTTTGTGTGGAATGGCTTTTGTACTTCTAAAGGGGAATGTGTCAGTGGAGTACGTGTCCTTATATGCCCTCAATTTTCTCCTGCCCACAGATACACTGCTTTTGTGTTTGGCAGCAGCCAACTCAGCAAAAAGGCTGATGGCTTTGTCTGCTATGAGCCCTTAGAGCAGTAGACACTCCTGAGATAGACCATGGTATCTGCCCTGGGACAGGCTTCCTGATTATGAGTTATGTGAATGCAGCAGTGTGTGTCCTCTTAACCCCAGGAAAACACATCTCCTGCAACCAAGGTTGCCTGTCTCCAATGGGTCTCATTCACATGAGCAGCCAATCATAGACCACGAAGCAGATTGGACCCTAATAAGCAATGGCCAACTTTTTCTTTTATAAATGTGGAAACTGAGTACTAGAGAGAGAGAGAGATAAGGATTAACACTTATTGGGTAGCACTTAACTGCCAAGTCCTATGATAAGTCTTTTAATGTTATCAAAGTATATTTTTCAAAAAGTTAAAAACATAATTCACATACAAATATACAATGAGCATTTATCAAAGATTTATTTAACTCATTATTGAAGATACTAGCAGGATGGAAAAGCTAGTTCAAAGAGCACTAGAGGATAAGAGTTTTATATATTCAGCCAGCAAAGAAATGCTAAAATGAGCTTGTTAAGTTATATTCAGAATTGGATAGTGTCCTGCAGGTCAATCAAGCTGTAACTTTTGAGGTTATTTTTTTCTATCAGATGGAAATCATTCACAACTTATCAATATTCTACAAGTCAGTCTCTAGCATCTCATCGTCTGGGCCCTAATCAATAAAACAAATAAATCGAACAAACAGATTTCTTCTGAGAATGAGGTGACTTCTGGGTAGGTTTGTTAGCCAATGCTCTGCATAACAACAACAACAAAAAAAGTGACACCATCATCTTTTAGCTTTATTTCAAAGTTTTCAGTATTTTTTTTCTTAATAAAATACCTAATTTAATCTCTAATAATCTCATATGCAAGTATTAGTATTCCTATTTTAAGACAAGCAAACTTAGAGGAGTTAGGTAAAATGCCTGAAATCACATACCTGAAAGGTGAGAGAGTAAGGAAAAGTACAGTCATCTTCATTCCCTACCTTGGTCTTAAAAAAAAAAAAAGAGAAAGAAAGAAAGAAAGAAAGAAAGAAAGAAAGAAAGAAAGAAAGAAAGAAAGGAAGGAAGGAAGGAAGGAAGGAAGGAAGGAAGGAAGGAAGGAAGGAAGGAAGGAAGAAAGAAAGAAAGAAAGAAAGAAAGAAAGAAAGAAAGAAAGAAAGAAAGAAAGAAAGAAAGAAAGAAAGAAAGAAAGAAAGAAAGAAAACTATATCTAGTTGTATCCTACAATATTCATTTATCTAACAGATATTGACTTCCAGGTATCAAGTACTCTGCTAGTGCAAGAAGCTGGGTGGAATAGACTCAATCCAACCCTTAAGGGCACATTATAGTAGGGAAGAGACCCTTCTAACAAATAAATAACAAGGGTGGTGAGAATCACAGATTTAAGGAACCATTAGCATATAGAGCCTTTTCTGGAAGTTTAGAGATAACTCCCTGGGGAAAGTGACACTTTACTTGAGTTCAGTATTAAATTTGGGGTGGGAGATGGGAGGTAAAGCACTGCAGATATGTACGAAAGCTCTACATTAAGATAGTTTGTACCTGAATGAGAATTTCTCAGTTGCTTGATTCAAATACAAATTTTAGATTGTAAAGGAGTAAGATGAATTTTCTTGGAGTTTCACCTTGAATTCTTCTCAGTCATAAATTATATAATGATAAAAGATGAAGGGAAATGAAGAAGGGAGAAGGAGGGGGACATAAAGAAGGATTAAAAAGGAGGCAACTTTCCAGCAGTGCGCTTTAACTAGTTATCAAGTCCAAATGTTGTATTTTCAGGAATTTATGAGCCAGATAATGTCCCTTAGGTAGTTTGAGATCTATCATCCTGGAAATATTTACATCAAGGAAACCAGTAAATATCACAAATCTCTGCCTCCTCCTCACCCCCACCACCAGATCTAGTTGTTAGAACTTTATCATCACAGCAGCTTTCTCAGAAGGAAACTCAAAGCCATGGGTTTGTCATTTTTAGAGAGGATAATTAACTGCTCCTTATCTCCACTGATTATATCTTTCTAAGATTGGAAAATACCTCTGTAGAATAAAGTATCATGAACCCTGCATCCAAGGGCCTATGGTCGCCATGCACTCGAATTCTTTGTTCAATGATGAATTCCATCTAAACAACCAAATACCTCTCTCAACAAGAAACTGCATCAAAGGGCAATCTAATATATATTTTTTAAGTTCCAAATCATGGAAAGTCTGTTCTCATGTTGCCCCTAAATCAGCTTCTCTGTACCCTACACCTAGTCTTGGTTTAGTCTTCTGGAACTGCATAGAAAAATCTATTCCCTATTTCACAGTACATTAGGGAATATTCAATCTATGCTAAGGAGAATAGAAAATGCCTTCAATCCTTTATGAAAATACACCATAGTTCAATTCATTTAGTAAGCTTTTCTTGCAGTGGCTCTCAACTTTGATTGTGTATCAGAAATGCTCATGAAGTTTCTAAACTTGTATATATTGCAGGATGTAGGGGGTGGTCTCCTCCCCATCTCCCAGATATTCTGAGTGAATAGGTCTGCAGTGGAGCCACAGACATTGATGTTTTCTACAAGCTTCATGGGTAATAATGATATAAAGGATGAACTTCCAAGTCTATTGAGTTTCTTGGCTACTACTAGGTCTTGGAGTTCAGCGATTAAAAAAAAAAGTTCTTATCCTTAGAAACAGTGCAGTAGGAAGTACAGACATAGAATTCATGCTTTACATTAATATTATAATAAATGCCAAGAATTAGGGAATGAAAAAGTTCAAAGAAAGGACTTCAGCTCAGGGACTGGGAGGAGCCATCAGAGAAAGGTGGCCTTAAAAAGCAATTTGATAGACAAGTAAGGTTTAGCCAAGTGAAGAAAGTGAAGGGAGAAGACAGAGGGAAAGCCTTTTAAATGACATTAATAGCCAAACAAGAACAAGGCATAAGTGGAATTGTGAAAACATACTGAAAAATGAAAAAATAAAATTTGAATTATTGTTAACAAACCATAAGAACAATATTTTAGATATAGCATATTGTTTATAGATAAAGCATATCATTTCCTGATATAGACAAATATTACAAAGAGTAAAAAAGGAACTTTCCCCAAGGAGAATTCAGTAATATTCCATGCAGTCTACTCACAGGCTTACCAGTGCGTGAAATAAACACTGCTTGTCCATTGATAGGACAAATGATATCACCCATGAAGAAAGTTCACCCTCTCAGCTGCTTCCTAAAGGAACCAAAACCATATCTGTCAGAGGGAGCAAGATTGAATGACTTTCAAATATATCAGCAACACAAAATCTCAGGGTAGGGAATTGAGCCAATGATATATATAATTTTAATAAGCCAGAATTCATTTGTGGGTACAGAAAGGTCCTTGAAGCCTCTGTACAACCCAACTAGTTTATATTGCCATAAGGTGTTGGAAGGTGGAACTCAAAAACACTGCTTACTCTTGACTGCTTCTGAATTTTAGGACAAGCTTGAGTGGAAGGATTTTCTGCTCTCCTCTGTACAGGCTTAGGTCTGCATTACATGTGATACTATATTTGGATCCCTTTATAGAAATCATTGTATGTGTGTGTTTAATTAATATACTTTATTTTTTAGAGCAGTTTTAGGTTCACAAAAAAATTGAGCGGAAAGTACAGAGTTACCATATACTCGGTATTCCCCCTCCCACATCCCCAAAGTTTCCCCTATTATTAATGTCTTGCATTAGTGTGGTACATTTGTGCAATTGATAAACCAATATTGGTACATTATTATTAACTAAAGTTCATCATTTGCTTTAGGATTTACACTGTGTCTTTAGTGTTTCACAACCTCAGAGCACCTTCTGACTTTGTCCCTTTTCTCCTCTCTGCTTTTCTGGATCATGAATGGAAATTGTTAGAACCAATGGAGGTGTCCACATTTCGCCAAATACCCCAGTAGCCTGAAGAGGGACAGTTGATCAATTCTACCTTCTCTCACTGTTCATGACTGACAGGACAAGTTTCTCATCTAAATCAATTTCAGTGGAACTCCAAGTCACAATTTCTGAGGTGTTACATTATAGAAATTTCTATAACCTGTATATAGACTGCATTCAGATTTTCTGACTTTTTCTCTGGAAATAGTTGCTACCTATGATTCCATTATTAAACCTCATAAGACTCAGGATGGTGTTTAATGATTCCATATGTTGCTGTGCTGGTCTTTTTAATCTGGGCTTCAGCCAAATGGAACTATCTGCTGTTTCCATTTCTAGTGTTCCTACTGAGAGCTGCCTCTAATCTCAAAAGCCCTCCTCCCTTCTTTTTAAGTCAGTAGACTTTAAATTATAAATTGATGAAAGAAATTCTTACTGTGTCCCCCAAACAGGTCCCACACTTCTCTTCTCTCTGTCTTTACTCATTTTTTACCTTATTCTGGAAGGCCCTTCTCATCCCTTCTCCCACTAGCTCTCCCTCTTCAACTTCTCCCAGCCATTCCTATCTTTGCCAACTGAGATTATGGACACTATTCAAGATCCTTCTCTCCTCAGATGTTACGGTTTGCCTGAAACATTATCCTGATTCTATGCTGAACCTGAGAACTCATTACTGTTCCCTTATCCTGCATATTCTCAAATTATGTCACTCTCTTACATAAAACAAAGTGGTTTCTCACCCTACTTTGAATTAAAGCTTGACGGCTCACTTTGGCACAGGAGGCCCTGCACCATACTTTGTCCCCTGCCTGCCTATCCAAGATCACACCACACAACTCCTCCTGTTAACTACCCAGCAGCATTAATAGCTGGTCAGGTTTCTTGATTCACTAGCTCAGTGGTTCTCAAAGTGTGGTCTGCAAACCTTTGGACTACTTTTTCCTAATAACACTAAGACATTATTTGCTTTTTTTCCCCCAACCATGTTGACATTTGTATTAATGGTGTGAAAGCAATCGTGAGTAAAACTGCCAGTGTGTCAGCACAAACCAAGGCACTTGCTGTTTAAAAACTACCAGGTTCATGGAAAGCTCATCTTATGAAGCAGTAGAAATTATTAATATTATTAAATATTGACTCTGAAGACACATTCTTTTAATATTTTATGTAATGAAATAGTCAGCAAACATCAAGTCCTTAAGCTGTATAACAAAGGACCATGGCTGTCTCTGAAAAGGGGCTTGTGTGGTTGAGTCGCCAACTGAATTAGTCTTGTATTTTTTAGTGAAACATTGATTTTACTTGCAAGAACAACTGACAAACTAAGATTATTCAAATGTAGGTAGTTAGTAGATGTTTTCCAGAAAGTGAATGGAGGAAGCCTGTTACTTCAAGTAAAACAACTTTAAATATTTTTTGCCAGTGATAAAATTTGAGATTTTAATCCACCACTGTAAGCCAGTTTCCCAATACCTAAAGACTTTTTTTGTGATATAAGTGATAATAGTAAGTAATGATTCTTTCCATATAGTGTAATGAAATATTTCAATATTTAGAATACTTGCATAACTCAATGAACTATTATTTTTCATATGATCAATGTATGATATTAAAAAATGCATGATTAAAGATTCTTTTGAAGAGCTAAGATATACCAATTAATTTCAATGAAATAGAATACAAAAAGTTCATTGATATGGTTTACAGTTTTACATAGCAACTAACCTTTAAGAGAATAACACTGGTTTAACTTCGATTTAGTATCAAAGAAGACTCCCCACATCTGCCTGAAAAGGTTGTTAAAATATTTCCCCCTCTTCCAACAACATATATCTGAGAGGCTAGATTTTCTTCACATATTTCAACCAAAATAGCATACCACAACAGATTGAACGCAGAAACAGATATGAGAATCTAGCTGTCATCTATGAACCTCTGAAAGTGATTTGCCATAAAAAATAATGCCAGTCATTTCACTAATTTTTGTTTTGGAAAATATAATTATTTTCATAAAAGTGTGTTATTTAAGTTAATATGCAATGAATTTATTGTTATTTTTAATTAATTAATATTTTAAACTGCTCAGTTTTAATATCTATCATAGAACATTTCAGTAGATTTAACATAACTTGCATAAACAAAAGCTCTTTGGAGACTTCAACAAATTTTAAGAATATAAAGAAACTTGAAATCCAAATGTTTGTGAACCATGGCAACCAGAACAACTTTTAATGAAAACATATTCTTAATTTTAAAAACTATATGTATTTCATTCAGGGATAGTACATTTGATCCAACCCTTAAGCTGCTTTTTCTCTACCTCTATTCTTTTCTTCCTTTCATCCCACCTTCAATCCAACTATTAGCCCAACTCATTCTCTAGATTAATTGTTCTTAATTTTTTTCTTCTACTAAATAATTATTTACCGAGAGAATTCCAACTTAATCAATGTTTAATTTTTTTTCCCCAAAGCTATGTCCCTGTAGGTGATAGAACCCTTTGTTCCTTCTTTCCTGCCTAAATAGGTCTTTAGGAATAATGTGGCTAGTTGGTCTATCATTTAATAACTTAAAAATTCAGAGTTAGTTTTTTTTAAAGGTAGTAATTAACTTAAAGATATCCAGCTGCTGCTACCCTAATTTTTTTTAAAATGAGCAAGAACTTTTATAGTAGACTTAGAAATTTTCCTAAAGAAGTTCTTCCTAAAATGTGTTAGATATATGCAGGCTGATAGTACCTACCTATTTTAACTACAGCTAGCACAAAAAGCCTACGATTTTACAGATATTACTTAGAATAAGTTTATTTTTAAAAAATGAAGTGATTTAAAATATATTCAAGGCACAATATAAAGTAAATAGTAGTACGGTTGTTTTATGGGGAGGGCATGCTCACAAAGTTACTTTTGAATGATCAAATTTGGCGAAACCATGTTCCAAAGAGAAGTCCAAGGCTACAGCCCCATCATAACCCCTCCCACCTTCAATACTTTTGCCCCTTTAACTTTCATTTCAGAATTATTCAGTCATACTTTTCATAATGAAGTCTTTCAATTTGACTGTTTTTTGTTCAAGCCAAATGAGTATAACTCACTTAAAATACCTTTTTCGGAATAAGTTATGTAAATGTACATAATATAGAAGGTGAGGAGAAAAATTTTATATAATTAAATAAATATTTCGTTTGAGTGATACAGTTTCTGAATTTCCTAGAAGCACAACTTCATTTAGGTAGAAAATATTTTAATCTGATTGTAGGAAGAGAATATTTTATTTATCAATAAAATTAATAGACCAATATAAATTTTTGATAAACTTCAAGGAAAAGAAATTAAACATTGCTCTCATCTCTCTAGACTAAATTATAGCTTTTACAGAACTTGTTGACTTGATATTTTTGCCATCTTTTTATAATGAAAAGGAGTTTAAAAATCTATTTCCCTAAATAATAATTTTTTAAAAAAACAAAAGGCATAGTTTGTATTATTTGGTTGTAATATATAGTGTTGACCTTATACTTTAGAGGACTTCATTCATAATTATAATTAGAACATCTCCTTATACCTTAAAACAATTTTCTACTAGCCTCAGCCTGTGCTTACAATGCTGCCATTTTAGATTTATTCCCTAGGGTAACATTGCTTCCTCACTCTTCTATAATACAGTTGCCGCTGTGATAGGAAGCATATTAACCAATAAGCACCTTGGTAAGTATGCTTTCTTTCATGCCTAGAGAAAGTCACATGTATCCATTAGGCAAGTATTTGACTGCAAGTAAGAGAAGACACACGATGACTTGAACAACAGTGATTCATTTTTTTCTCACATAATGAGAAAGCTAGAGGCGGGTGTTTACAAACATTTGTTTAGCTCCTCAAAAATACAAGGACCAACATCTCTGCTATGTTCTTGGCCTTCCCTTCATGGTTACATGATAGATACCACATGTCTAGACAATATATTTATATTCTCAGCAGAAGAAGAGGGCAGCAGAAAAGGAAAAAGTTATGCCACCAGATACGTTCCATTTTATGAGGATTTAAAAAGCTTTTCCAGAAGGTCCTCAATAGCTTCCTGTCTCTCTCACATGGCTACCTACGGATGCACGGAGATGGAAAAGAAGTTCTTGGCTTCTCAGCCTCTAAAATGGGAGGACCAAAGAAGAAGAGGGTAAAGAACCACATAAGTGTAATCTCAAAAAAACTAAATAAAAAAGGAAAAAGAGCATTGAAAAAAGATAAAAGATTAATGAAAGTGAAACTTAAAACTAAATCATAACAATAATAGTTTTACTTTTTTGTAGTTATTTTTGTTTTTATTGAGTCCTTACTGTTTTCCATGTGCTATGCTATGTACCTTGTCTAGTTCTCACAAAAACCCTATAAGGTAGATAAGATTATCTCTTATTTATAGAGAAGAAAACCAAAGTTAACTACTTGCCCAAGGCCTTGAATTAAAGTCAGGGTTTGACCTAAGCTTGCTCTGACTTCCACATCACCTCTCCTGAGACCAGCTCTTAGAACGTGTAGTTTTCTCTTCTGTGTAGATCCCATTTCACACTTCTCCAGTATGATGCTGTAAATTACAAACTGCCTGAAATGCAGTGAGAATTTTTAGGCATTGCTTAATGAGGTGGACTGAACCAAGAATGCTCAAATGGTTCTAGCAAACACTGCTGCAGCACTTTATTCTTCAATAATTACCTTTCATTCTTTCAGGTTTTCTGCTTCTGGAACTTATTACTTCAATTCTGAATTCGGATCCAATGCACAAGTGGTTTCTATACACATTGCATGCTTTCAGATGGACTTCTATTTTGGGAGGATTCTGTTTGTAAGCAGCTCATAGAAGCCCTTTTGTCTATTTAGAGTTGTACTGTCAGCTACTCTGGACCAATTATCTCCACATCCTCATGTAAGGTCACCTTCAGTATTCAGGCTTATCTAGGTCAGTTAACTTTTACCCAGGGATAAATTCTGTCTCACAGTTTGGTTCTTAGACTGGTTATTTATGTGAGCTCCTAAAGGAGATTTTCCATTCACTAGTGTAGTCAGCAAAAGGCTACTAAGGAATCAAAGATGAATATGTGATCTCTGACTATACTGTAAGAAAACTAAGGACTTAAGATTAGGCCTTGCTAATTTTATATCTTGAGATCCTAGCATTGTGCCTGGTACATAATAAACACAATAACTTTATGTATTCATTCAATAAATATTTGGTTATAGTTCATTATGTGCTGGATACCAGAAGCATAGCAGTAAAAAGGACAGATGTGATTCTTATACATGTGAAATATGTGCTCTTATGGGGAGATAGATAATGAAAACTAAGCACAACATTAAAATAAAGAGAGAAGGCCCAAATGTCCATCAACAGGAAGAAAGATAAATTGTGTCAGGGTCATACAATGGACTACAACTCAGCAATGTGGGTGAATAAGCTATTGCTACCCCCAACCACATGGCAGAATCTCATAACACATACACGTCCAGTACAAAAATAGACAAAACTTACCTATGATGTTAGCAGTCAGGCTACTGGTCATCTTTGGAGAGGAATAATGACTTAGGGGACATGCAGGAGCTTCTGGGATCCAGGTAGCATTCTTTATCTTAATGAACAGTTCATTTGTGAAAATTTATTACACTCTGTGCTTATGACATATTTTTCTATATACATGTTAAAATTCAATTAAATAATTGAACTTAGAGAAGATAAATGCTGACTATGATAATGAATGTGATGGCAATGCATAGGGTCCAGGGCATCATGATAGGGATTAGTTTGGTGGGCACTACTCTAGACCAGGTGGTCAGGGAATACCTGCTTGGGAGATGCTGGGTAGGCCGAGCCACAAGGGTGAGGAGGTGGCAGCCATGGGAGAGGCAGTGGAAGAGCATCTTAGGCAAAGGGAACAGCAAGTGCAAGGGCTCTCAGCCAAGCAAGGTTGGGAACGCTTAAGAAGTAAAACAGAAACCAGTGTGCCTAGAGTAGAGTAAGTGGAGAGCAGAATGGGACAAGACAAAGTCAGGAGCTGCCAGAGGCTGTATCAAGTAGGGTCTTGGGGCCATTAATTTTATGGTCTGCTTTTTTTAGTTTGACTCTACTTTTACATCAGGCAGTATGCTAAGATCCATAGGTACATCATATTATTTCCTTTTCATCTTTCCAGCAATCCTGGGAAATAGGTTTTATAATCTCAATTTTATACATGAAGAAACACAGTTGAGGGAAAAGTAGCTTACCAGGATCACCCTGTTTGGAATGGGTGTTATCACTAGGATTTGAACCCACATCTCTTTGGATACGAGCCTGCGTTCTCAACTCCTGGCCCTGTCTTAAATCATCGGTGCCTAAATAAATAAATACTTCACATCATGATCCATGTACCCTTAGGATTGTAAACAAAGTACTGAGCAAGTAGCAAACTCTACCTGGGAAGGTCTGGGAAGGAGTACATGGACTGGATTTGACGATACATATGGAATTTCTCGAGGAAACAATATGTGCACAGACTCAAAGATGAGGATTAATCATCACAGCAGCTAATGTTTATTGAGCATTCATACTATGCTGGGTTCTGCAGTGAATATTTTACTTATCCCAGTTAATTCTCACAATAGTCCTATGAGGTCAGTATTGGCCCCATTTTACAGATGAAAGGACTGAGGACTGGAGAGGTTAGTGGTTTGCCCCGTGAGACACAGCTAGTGAGGTGACTAAATAAACACTATGCTTATTTAATTAGTGGTGAGAAAAGTAATGAACATGGACATAGCTCTGCCACTAGAATCTGTGTCCACAACTCTCCCTCTGAGAACTTGAGGTGTCCAGGGAAGTGGGGGATGTTTTGTGGGACTTCATGATATATATTCTCTGAACTTGACTGAAATTAATATTCCTGAAGGTCTTCTCTTTTTGAGAGTTTTATATTCTCCAATCTCTTGCTTGTGAAATTCTAAAACATACTTTCATGCATTTTTTTAACATGCTTTTTCCTCCCCTCTAGACTACAAGGTCCCTGAAGACAAACAATCCTTATTTCTTTTGATTCCCCAGCACCTAGCCCTGGCCAGTGAGATCAGAGGTTGAGGGCATTTGATGATTGTTAAACTCCCAGGGCCTGGAGCAAGGGCAGGCAGGTGGTAGATGCTCTGTAAATGTTGCTTGAATAAATGATCACTGTGCTTATTTAACAAAAGGTTAGAGTGATAATGGATTTAGCCTGGGTCAGCAATCAATCTTTATCATTCGGAGGATGTGTATTTAATTTTATTTCAATTACTTAAGCATTTAAGGCAAGCAAGATTTATCAGTCTCCCTTCCCTGTCCCATCATCCAACCCCATCCCACCCCCCAAATCACCCAAAATTAGTATTGATCCAGTCTGATCAAGAAATTCTGTGAAACACCTCAGTTTGTACTATAAAGATTTGTGAGCTAAGCCATTAAGGCTGGCCTGCTTAAAAGAAATTCATGTTATGGTATCACTTTTATGAGCAAATCAACTGTTCATGTGATTTTAAGCATATATAAAATAATTACGATTTTCTACACAACTTCACTGATACCAATATCTCTGAGTCAGAACAGGAAAGCTTAAGTGGCTTAGAAGTGAGTTCATTCCATGCTGTAGGCATGAGTTGTCTAAGACGGTAGCCATTTAGCTGCATGTGGCTGCTGACCACTTGCAATGGGTTATTCTCATTGAGATGTACTGTAAATGCAACATTCACCAGAATTCAAAGACAGTAAAAATTTGAATGTAAAGTATCTCTTTAATAATTTGTGTAATAATTACATGTTGAAATGGTAATATTTTGGACATATTGGGTTTGATGAAGTATGTCAAAACTCATTTCACCTATTTTTACTTTTTTAAATGTGACTACTAGAAAATGTAAAATTACAGATGTGGTTAATGTTGGACAGTGGTGCTCTAGAACAAATATGAATCTGATCAAAACTTAACTCCTTTATATCTGCCCCTACTTTACCATTTCCCACTCCTCCCAAAGTTACAAAAATAAGTAAAGCACCCTGCTTCCTGTCTTTGTTTATTCTCAAAACTGTTTTATTTCCTGATTGAGTCAAAACTCAAGCCACTATTCAGTCTCCTATAGCTTAAAGTTTTATTTTTTATTAGCAAGATTTTTATTGGCTTTAATGATGAAATCATTTTAAATTTATACAGAAACTCATAATTTTAAAAAAGAACTCATATTATGTCTTTGCTATTCCAAGGTAGAGGGTAATTAGAATTGTCACCATTTTCCAGGTGAGAAAACTGAGAATGAGATAACATTTATTTATTTAAACTTGGCCCTATTCCAGAAAGGCTTTTAACTCTCTAATTCAGAAATATAAGTGGCTTTAC
The DNA here is from genome assembly GCA_028627145.1 of Eidolon dupreanum. Lineage (NCBI taxonomy): Eukaryota > Metazoa > Chordata > Mammalia > Chiroptera > Pteropodidae > Eidolon > Eidolon dupreanum. The sequence goes on along the minus strand of CM053507.1, from coordinate 55,972,724 downwards.
CAAGATGACACAATGATCGATAGAAAGAGGACTGAATTATCTCCTTACTCTTTCTACTAGAACAGCAGTTCTCAGACACAGTATCCCATTACCAATTATGAAGTGTAACTTTTTACAAATAACAGTTAAAAGAGCAAAGTTCTTAGCTGACTTTTTATATAAATTAGAACTAAAAGATATTTGAAAATTATTTATCTTTTATATATTTCATTCATTTATTCATTTAACAAACTTATCGAGTGCCTATTGTGTATAAAGCACTATTAGCCCTGAGAAAGCATCAGTGAACAAAATAACAACAAAAACCAGATCATCTAACAAATTTTATCATAACTAACAAGCAGTTAGAATGAATGGTGTGCTGTGGAGTGACATAGCCAGAAGACCTAGACTAGCTTGGGAAGGGCTTCATCAGTTAGGACTGCTCAAGCTGACAAGAACAGTGGACAGGGCCAGATAAAGAGTGAAGGAGGGAGAATGGATAAGACTCTTTTAAGAAGGCTTCTCTAAGTGAGACAAAAAAGTGGGATTGATAAGGCTGGGAATTATACTTAACCTACTATCCAAATTATCTATGCACATCCCAGAAGTGTATCCTTTACCTAAACATCATCTGTCATGTGGTCATGTCTATAACAAACACAGTAAAGTTTGAAAACTTCTGCATATAACCATGCTACACTTAACAAGTTCTTTCTTTTTTTATTTTCCACTTTATTAAAATGTTATTGACATAAAACATATGTAAGTTTAAGGTATACAGTGTAATGATTTGATACATGTATATGCTGTGAAATATTTACTATATTAAGGTTAATTAACATCTCCATACCTTCACATAATTACCATTTAGTATTATTAGCTGTAATCACCATGCTGTACATTAGATCCCTGGAGCTTGTTAATCTCATAACTGGATGTTTATACCCTTTGACCAATATCTTTTCATTTCTCCCCCACCCAGCCCCTGATAAACACCACACTATTCTGCTTCTCTGAGTTCAGCTTGTTTTTCAGATTCTACATGTAAGTGGTATACTGTATTTATCTTTCTCTGTCTGACTTATTTAATTTAGAATAATGACCTCAAGGTTCATGCAAATTATGGAAACATCAAGATTTCCTTCTTTCTCATGACTGAATAATATTTAATTCTGCATATGTATATTTAAATCATATATATAGTTAAATCAGATATATATCTCACATCTTTTTACCTATTCATCTATTGATGAATACTCAGATTGTTTCCATATCTTGATTATTGTGAATAATGCTGCAGAGAACATGAGAATGCCAATATCTCTTTGAGATCCTGTTTTCATTTCCTTTGGATAAATACCCGGAAGTGGGATTTCTGGATCATATGGTAGTTCTGTTTTTAACTTTTGAGGAATCTCCATACTGTTTTCCATAGTGACTGTACCAATTTACATACCAGCCAACAGTGCACAAAGTTGCCTTTTCTCCACATTCCTGACACTTGTTATCTTTTGTCTTTTTGATAATAGCCTTTTTAACAGGAGTGAAGTGGTATCTCCTTGTGGTTTTAATTTGCATTTCCCAGATGATTAGTGATGTGGGATACTTCTTCATGTACTTGTTAGCCATTTGTATGTCTTCTTTGGAAAATTGTCTCTTTATATCCTCCCTTCATTTTTTTTCTTTCCTTCCGAAGACTGTTTCCCCCTCCCCCAGCTTAATTGAAATATAATAGACAACTAGTTGCTCATATTTATATTGTACAATGCAATGAGTTTTTTTAATTAAGGTTGGCATATGATAATATATTAGTTTCAGTCATACAGCATAGTAATTAGAGATCTATATAACTCACAAAGTGATCACTCCACTAAATCTACTACTCCTCTTTCCTCTTACATTGTTGATTATTTTCCTTATGCTACACTTTATATCTCCATGACTATTTTGTAACTATCCATTTGTATGCCTTAATCCCTTTACCCTTTTTCACCATCCCCCAACACCCTTCCCATTTAGTAGCCCTCAAAATATTCTCTGTATCTATGCATTTGTTTCCTTTTTTGTTGTTGTAGTTTATTTTGTTCTCTAGATTCCACATGTACATGAAATCATGCAATATTTGTCTTTCTCTACCTGACTTATCTCATTTGGTGCAATACCCTCTAGGTCCAGTAAGGCAATATCTTTTTACATCCCCTTTCTTTCAGCTTGTGTGTGTCTTTTAATCTGAAGTAAGTCTCACTTAGGTAGCATATGTAGGAGTCTTGTTTTCTTATCCATTTAGCCACCCCATCTTTTAGTTGGAGCATTTAATTCTTTTTCATTTGAGGTACTTGTTGATAAATATGTAATTATTGCCATTCTTTATTCATGTTTCTGATAAACGTTTTTTCTTAAAGAATTCCCTCCAACATTTCCTGTAATACTGTGTTGGTGTTGATGAACTCCTTTAGCTTATTTTTGTCTGGGAAGCTCTTTATCTGTCTCTCAACTCTAAATGATAGTTTTGCTGGATAAAATATTCTTGGTTGTAGGTCCTGGGTTTCATCACTTTGAATATTTTGTGCCAAGCCCTTCTGTCCTGCAAAATTTCTTTTGAGGTCAGCTGCCAATCTTATGGATGCTCCCTTGTAGGTAACTAACTGCTTTTTCTCTTGCTGCTTTTAAGATTCTCAACTTGTTCTTAACCTTTGGCATTTTAACTATAATGTGTCTTGGCATGGACCTCTTTGAGTTCATCTTTTTTGGGACTCTCTGAGCTGCCTTGCGTTGTGTGTCTATTTCTTTCACCAGGTTAGGTAAGTTTTCCATCATTATTTCTTCAAATATATATTCAACTTCTTGTTCTCCCTCTCCTCCTTCAGGTACCCCTATGACACAGATGTTTTTACATTTAATTTTGTCTCATAGGCTCCTTAAATTATTATTACATTCTTGGCTTTTTTTTTCTTGCCATTCTGATTGAGTGTCCTTGGCTTCCCCATCCTCTATATCGGTGGTTCAGTCCTCTTCTTTATCCACTTTGTCAGTTCCCTCTAACATACGACTCATCTCAGATAATGTATTTTTCATTTTGGACTGGTTCCCTTTTGTAATTTCCATTTCCATTTCTATGTTTTTATCTCTTTGTTAGAGTTCTGAGTTCATCTACACTTCTCTTAAGTTCATTGAGCATCTTTATAACCAGAGTTTTGAACTCTTCATCTGTTAGATCATTTGACTCCATTATTCCTGGATCTCTGTTCTGTTCTCTCATATGGTTTCTGCTTCTTTGTCTTCCCATTTTGGCTGCCTTTCTGTGTCTGTTTCTATGTACTAAGCAAAGCTCCTACGTCTCTCGGTCTTATTAGAATGGCTTTGTGTGGTAGGTATCCAGTGGCACAGTCCTGAGAGGGGTTCAGCTTTAGGCCAATTTTAGCCCCAGCCTATGCCCTGCTAAGGCAACCTGTTAAGATTCAGCAAGCAGTCCACAGATACTGTGCTTATAGTTGCCTCAAGAGGCCACACCAGAAACCAAGGTCAGCTGCCGCCAATGTGGGTCTTGGACCTGATCAGCAAGTGGCACAGGACTCACAGAATACATAACTGGATGTGGCTTGGGTGGGGCTGTGAGTTGGGGGAGGAGGAATTTCAGGGAATTTTCTGGGCAGAGCAACCTCTGTTATCCAGTTTAATGATGTCTCAGCTATGGCAGTACTGTGTCTGCACACTGGGAGTGGGGAGGGCTCAACAGAAGAACAATGGACACCACCAGTACTTCTGGCCCTCGTTCCAACAACTCAGTGACCCCTATAAGTGCCTGGTGACCCCTAAGCATCTGACCGAGTGCTGGTGCTCAGAGTGAGAGAGCCCATCACTGTGACATGGCCCTTTTCAAAGAAACATCCACAACTACCAGCTGCAGCTGCCATAACCTCTGTCTCACTCAGCTGTTTGGAACTGGGCAGCCTCATGTCTTCGCCTCCTCCTATCTCCAACCATTTCAGGGTGATTCCTTATTTCTTTCCCTAATTGTAGGGCTTCTGTTCATCTAGACCCTAGGCAACTCTGCTTGCTATTGCTTTGTGTTTGTCACAACTTTGATTTGGTTGCAAGAAGGGATGAACAAAACCTCTACCATCTATACATTTTTGCCCAGTCTCTTAATCCTCCTCTCTCCATCTTTAAATCAGATTTTTAAAATATAGTTATGTGAGTTCCTTATATTTTTTTAGTATTAAATCCTTATCAAATAAATAGTCTACAAATTTTTCTCTCATATTATAAGTTGTCTTTTAATTTGCAAATGGTTTCTTTTACTATGTAGAAGCTTTTTAAAAAATTGAACATGCAAAGCTTTTGCAATTTTCTAATGTATTTTTTATGTTTTAAATTTGTTTATTTTAATTAGTTTAAAGTATACAATACATTGGTTAGACATCTATATAGTTCATAAAACGATCCCCCCAATTGCTCCCTCCCTCCCCTGACCCTCTACCTAGCCAACATATTAATGCTAACTGCATTCGCTATGCTGCGGTCTGCATCCCCATGACCATCCATCAGCTACCAATATGTACTTCTTTAACCCTTCACCCCATTCTCCCAGCCCCCAACCCCCCTTTTCCTCTGCCCATCACCAAATTGTCCACTATATTTGTGGGTCTTTTTATTTATTAGTTCTTTTTATTCCTTAGATTCCTCATATAAGTGAAATCATATAGTGTTTACCTTTCTCTGTCTGACTTAAATAACTTCTAGGTCCATCAAAACAATATCTTTTTCAATCCTCTTCCTTTTCATATATAGTGATCTTGTTTTCTTATCCTTTCAGCCACTCTATTTTTTGGTTGACACACTTAATTCTTTTCCATTTAAGGTACTTATTAATAGGGATGTAGTTGTTACCATTCTTTATTCCTGTTTTTGATGCATGTTTTGCCTTCTTAAAGAAGTCCCTGCAACATTTCCTGTTATACGGCTTTGTGGTGATAAACTCCTTTAGCTTATTTTTTGTCTGGGAAGCTCTTTATCTGTCCTTCAACTCTAAATGATAGCTTTGCTGGATAAATTATTCTTGCTTATAGATCCTGTGTCTTTATCCTGTCGAATATTTTTTGATAAGCCCTACTGTCCTGCATACTTTCTTTTGAGAAATCAGCTGCCAACAATAAGAATGTTCCCTTATAAGTAACTACTTTGCTGTTTTTAATATTTTTTCTTTGCATTTAACCTTTGGCATTTTAATTATGATGTGTCTTGGTGTAGGCCTCTTTGGATCCCTGATTTTTGGAATTCTCTGAGCTTCCTAGGGTTTAATGTCTATTTTCTTCTCCAGGTTAGGGAAGTTTTCCACCATTATTTCTTCAAACAGCTGTTAAACATCTTGTTTTTCTTTAGTTACACCAATCAGATAGTTATTTTGACCTTTAATAGTGTCCCATATGCTCCTTAAGTAATTTTTATAGTTTTGGCATCTTATCTCTTACCATTCTGATTGTCCTTGGCTTTCCTGTCCTCTAGATAGGACATTTGATCCTCTTTATTCACTTTGTTTATTCCTTTGTTTATTCCACTTAATATATTTCTCATCTCAAATAATGTGTTCATTTCAGACTGGTTCCCTTTTATAATTTCCATTTCCATTTTTATGGTTTTTTCTCTTTGTTGAAGTTCTCACTGAATTTATCTACACTTCTCAAAAGTTCATTGAGCACCTTTAAAACCAGTGTTTTGAACTCTGCATCTGTTATATTACTTGACTCCATTATATCTGGGTCTCTATTCTGTTCTCTCATATGGTTTCTGCATCTTTGCTTTCCCATTTTGGCTGTCTTCCCGTGTCTATTTCTATGTACCAAGCAAAACTCCTTAGTCTCCTGGTCTTATTAATATGGATTTGTGAAGTTGGTGTCCAGTGGCACAGTCCTGAGAGGGGTTCAGCTGCAGGCCAAATTTAGCCCAAGCCTTTACCCTTCCGGGGCCACCTAAATTTCAGCAAGTAATCCACAGATGCTGGGCTTATAGTTGCCTGCTGCCTCCAGTGTGAGTCTAGGTGCTGCTCAGCAAAGAACACCTGACTCACTGAGGACATACCTGGATGTGGCTTGGGTGGGGCTGCGAGTTGGTGGAGTTTCAGGGAATCCTCTGGGCGGAGCGACCTCTGTTATCCAATTAGATGACATCACAGCAATGGTGGTGCTGTGTCCTTCACACTGTTAGTGTGGAGGGCTCAACAGGGAACAATGGACACTGCTGGCACTTCTGTACAGAGTGAGTCTTGCCTCAGCCCTCACTCCCACCATGTCTCCCTGTAGGTCCCTGGTGCCCCCTGCACATAGCACAGTCGGCACTGGTGCTCAGAGAGAACAGGTCTATCACCACTCAGAGGCACAACCCCTTTAAGAGGCTTCTGCAGCTGCCGCAGCCTTCATCTCACTCAACCGCTCCGGACTGGGTAGCCCCCGTCCTCACCTTGTCCTATCTTCAGCTGTTGCAGGGTAAATTCTTGGATTTCTCCATAGTTGTATGGCTTGTTCATATAGATCCCAGGCGATTTTTCCTTGTTGCTGCCCCTTGTTCTCATCACAACTTTGATTTGATCGCCAGAGGGATAAACAGAGCCTCTATCATCTATATCATTATTTTCCCTCTCTTAAAATTTATTTTTAATTGTAGTTGACATACAATACTATATTAGTTTCAGATGTACAACATTGTACTTCAACATTTTATAACTTACAAAATGATTATTATATTAAGTCTAATAACCATCTGTTACCATATATATATATAGTTATATTATTGACTTTGTTCCCTTTGCTGTACATTGTACTCCTATGACTTATTTTATAACTCAAATTTTTATAATCCCTTCCCCTTTTCCACCCATCTCCCCACCCCTCTACCCTGTCAACCATCATTTTCTTCTCTGCATCTATGAGTTTGTTTCTGTTTTGTTTTGTTTGTTCATTTGTTTTCTTTTCTTTTCTTTTTTTTTAAGGTTCTACAAATAAGTAAAATTATACATTATTTGTCTTTCCTCTGTCTCATTTATTTTACTTAACATACTTTCTAGGTCTATCCATGTTATCACTCTTTGAGTTCCCATCTTTTCATTTTTTGTGTATTTTTTGTATATTTTTGTTTTATGGTTACCATGAGGTTCATTATATCCATCTATATCTATAGCAGTCCATTTTAAGCTAATAGGCATTTAAATTCAATTATATTCTAAAAGCACTACATTTTTCCTTGCCCCCCCCCACTTTTTATGTTTTTGTCATATTTTATATCCTTTTGTTTTGTGTATCCCCGGATTATTTATTGTAGTTATAGTTAATTTTGCTACTATTATTATTTAACATTCATATTAACTTTTTAACTGGTTGATTTAAGTGATTATTGTATATTTGCCTTTAATGGTGAAATGTTTTCTCCTTCCTGTATTTTCTTATTTCTGGTTGTAGCTTTTTCTTTTCTGCATAAAGAAGACTCTTTAATATTTCTTGTAAAGCCAATTTAGTGTTTGTGAACTCCTTTATATTTTGCTTGTCTGGGAAATTCTTACTTTCTTCTTCAATTCTGAACTATAATCTTGCCAGAAATAGTATTCTAAGTTGTAGATTCCTTTCTTTGAGCACTCTAAATATCTTGTGTCACTTCCTTCTGGCCTGTAAAGTTGATTTCTGAGAAATCAGTTGAGAGCTTTATGGGGTTTTCCTTGTATGTGAGCTGATGTTTCATTCTTGCTGCCTTTAAGATTGTCTGCTTATCCTTCACTTTTGCCATTTTAATTACAATATGCCTTGGTGTGGGTCTCTTTGGGTTCATCTTGTTTGGAATTCTCTGTGCTTCCTGGACCTGTATGTCTGTTTTCTTCCGAAGATTAGTAAAGCTTTCAGATATTATTTCTTCAAATATCCTTTTACCCCATTCTCTCTCTTCTTCTTCTCGAATCCCTATAATGCAAGTGTTAGGGTGCATGGAGTTATTCCAGAGATCTCTTATAATATCTTCATTTTTTAAAATTCTTTTTTCATTTTGCTGTTCTGATTAGGTGATTGCTACTCTTCTGTCTTCCAGATCATTAATCTGTTTTTCTATTTTAACTAATCTGTTATGGTCTATTCCTTCTAATGTGTTCTTCATTTCAGTTATTGTATTTTTCATCTCTGGTTCTTTATTACATTTTCTGTCTCTTCATTGAAGTGCTCTCTCAGTTCCTCTCTTGTACTCTCAAGTTTATTGAGCACTTTTATGAGCATTTCTCTGAATTCTTTATCAGGCAAATTACTTATCTCCATTACATTAAGGTTTTGCTCTGAAGTTTATTTTTCTCCCTTTCATGTGGGGCAATTTTGTTTGACTTTCTGTGTTTATTCCTGTAAGTTAGACAGTATAACTATATCTCTCAGTCTTGCAAGTGGTCTCTGTGTAGCTTGTGGGATGAATAGTTTTGGCAAGCTGGCTGTAGTCAAAGTGGGTGCATGTGGTGCCTGATGTGTCACCTGACCTGAAGGAGCAGATTCAGGATGGGGCAGCCTGGTGTGTGTGTGCTTCCTTGACCTTTGAATCCAAGTAGAAGTGCCTGATGCAGAGGGGGCTGCTAGGTGCACTCTTAGCATGCCTGTTGCTTTAACTGTGATCAGAGCAGAGTCTGGGTGGGGCTGCTTTGAGTCTCACCACCTTACCACCTCTGCCTGTCTCCTAGTGGGACATGCCTGCTTGCATGCACAGCCTCACTTTACTAGTTTGCTCCCTCTCCTGGGAGTGCAGATCTTCACATACTCAGCCGTACTCCTCTCAATCCTCAAGGTCAGCCCTGTATGCTGTTCCTTGTTGCTTTAATTGTCCTTAGTCAGAACAGGGTCTGAGTGGGCCTCTGCATGCCTGTTTTTCAATGCCTTACTAGATTCGCCCCTTCCCCGGGAAGGTCAGTCTTGCATGCCCCACAGCAGCACTGTACTCACTCCATGCTGGGAAGCCCTGCATGTGGGTACTACAAAGTTTTGCTAGCTCTGCACTTTCTTTAGTTGGATACCCCACATGTGTGTGCTGCAGTGCCCCGCTATCTCTGCACTTTCTGAGCAGTGACATCCTGTGTGGGAGTACTGTAGTGTTTTGCTAGTTCAACACTCTCTTGAAGAAGGGCAGCCACACGTGAGCATGCAGTAGTGGCCTACTCTCTCTATACTTTTTCAGGACAGTGTAGCCTTGCACATAAGTATTGTAGTATTTTGTTAGCTCCATACCCTCTTCAAGCCGGGGAGCCCCTTATGTGTGCAGCCCATTGGGTGCATGAAGCAGCACCCTTTTGTACCCACTGGATCAATCTCTGGGTAGAAGAGCCCCTTGTATGCACACTATGGCACTCTCCTGTTTCTGCTTGCTCTAGCTTCAGGAGGGGTGGCTGGGGACGTACCACAGTGCCCTAGGAGTCGGCCAAAGAACCTGGATGGAATCCTGCCTGCTATCCAAGTTCAGAGGAAATGTAAACAATGGTGCTCACCAGTTCCTCCATCTCGAGCTATTCTCTCAGCTCCTGGAGAGTTCTCATGGTTACCTGACTTTCTCTATGCAATCAATACCTCTCACTTTCTTGTTGTGCACAAGCTGTTCAATTTGCTCCCAGTTTTCTCTCAGGAGGAATTGCTCTAAATACAGGTGTGTATTTGATGTGTTCTTGGGAGGAGGCGTCCACTGCCATCTTGGACCCATTGTTGCTTTTTAGTTTGATGTAGTCCCACTTGTTTATTTTTGCTTTTATTCCTTGTACTTTTGCTATCAGAAAAACATTGCCAAGATGATGTCAAGGAGCTTTTTACCTGTGTTTTCTTAGTTTTACAGTTCAGGGTCTTGCATTTAATTATTTAATCTTTTTTTAGATAATTTTTGTGAGTGTGTAAGATAGGGTCCAATTTTATTCTTCTGCATGTGAATATTCAGTTTTACCAACATCATTTATTGAAGAAACTATCCTTTCCCCATTGAGTATTCTTGGCTCCCTCGTCAAACATTAGTTGACCATATATGCATCTCTGGGCTCTTAATTCTGTTATATGGTCAATATGTCTGTTTTAATACCAATACCAAACTGTTTTGATTATTATAGCTTTGTAAAGCAGGATGTTTCAGACCACCTGAGGGGCCTGTGCAGTGGTATGTTTACTATCCATTTCAAAAACAAAACAAAACACAACCCAACAACCCTGATTTGCAGCATTTGACAATTTCCATGGGTTAACTACTCTCATCTTGGTTGATATCTAGCTTCCAATAGGATGTGACTGAATGTGGAGCTGGGAAGAGACATGGGATACTATCCCATTATATATCATTTCCACAGTACAAATACAATAGTCGTAAATAGCCCCCAAAGCACAGATAACAGTAACATGTGGTAAAATAATCAAAAAGCAATGAATTTTTAGTATGTATTAACTTTTTTTTTAATAATATTTCTTTAATTGTAATTTATATTATTTTTGAGTAATGGCTATGTTTAACAGCTGCCTCACAAAATTACTGCAAATTTAACAATCAGTTCTCATGTGCCTGAACAAGCTGCTCCAGTATACCACTGGCCACACCATCTTCAATGAAAAGTAACCATGATTGTCTAGAACAAGTCCTCACTGTCTCCTCTATCTCTATTTCTTACAGATCAGCAAACAGCAGCTTCAGACAGTCAAGGACCGGTTTCAAGCTTTCCTCAATGGGGAAACCCAGATTGTGGCTGACGAAGCCTTCATGAATGCAGTCCAGAGTTACTATGAGGTAAGATTCACCGTGCAGAAGAATGCAAGACTGCTCAGGCCCAGAGTTCAGGGCTTCTGAAGTACTGGTCAATGGGAACAGCAGCCTTGGCCTCCTACAGGACCATTCTTCCTGAGGCAAAGGGGTTGCTGATTGTTTACAATGTTAAGGAATAAGAGCATTTTGTTTGAGGGAACACTATAAATAGAAGCTATTGTTTATCAACTGATTTTTAAACCAGGCAGTGTGTTCAATGCATACAATTTTTTGTTTAATCTTTACAACAATTTTTAGAGTTGGGTCCTGTTATTATTCTCATTTTACTGAGGCCCAGAGAGGTTAGCTCAATTACTCAAGGTCACACAGCTGTTAAAGTGCCACAACTAAGACTTGAAGTGAGTCGGGGACATTTTACCACCATGTACACCCTTTCCAAAGGATGTTAACACCTCCTAAGAATAATACTTTCACTATCTTCCTTGTTATTTCTATTAAGATGGTGTTGTGAGTTCTTTTCTGAAAGTTAGAACAAGTCAAAAATGCAGAACTATTCTCAGGAGAAAACCTATAAATGAGAAATTATATTTCGAGTATATCACAAGTAAATTTTCACATTTAGACTTCAGAGGTTTATTTGTTACTAAAGTGAATTTGGAATTCCATTAGCCACTTTTAAAATTTGATAATTATTCTTACGTAATGTGCGCATTGGTTATCACTGGTACAACATTAATGAAGTGGACATGCCGTACCTTCCTAGTAGCAATATTTAACTGATATACATATTTTCAAATATGATTATCTAATTCTTGAAAGACATTTTACTTTATATTAATCTATTTTCATGTGAATGAGATATTCTCTGTATTTGGAATCTTATGCCCCAAATGCCTTGCCCATTGCCATGGCTAGATTAAAACCATTAGAAATCAACTCCCAAGCACTGAAAAATTTATTTTCAATTGCAATTCAAAGTAGTAACAATTAGATTACTTTGCTAATTTTATTCCTTGCTTCCTTTCTTATTTTAATTATCAGGTAGCAGAGTATTTCAAAACAAAACACTGATGCTCCTGCTTCTACTTCAATCCTCAGAAGATGCTTTAACAATACTAGTTGATCGATTTGGTAAAATTCTCCTTCCTACTTGTGAAAGTAAATGACTACTCCTTTCACAGAGAGAGTAGAGCAAAATTACAATTAGATCTTGTAAAAATATTATTGATCCATTTGCTAATTAGTGTTTAATAGTAAACAGGCTTTGTCTCTGTGATGTTTGTTGGCTCCAGCCACAGATTCATTTTACATGTCATTTCCTCAGAGAAATTTCTATTCGAATTTACTGTAGAAGTTGGGTTCATCTTTATATTTGTCAAATTTAAGCTTCCCTCTCCCTCCATTTTAAAAGCAGTATTAATTAATGTCAGTAAGTGTCAAGCTTAATGCTTTATCTGATGGGGTCTAAATTTTCAGTTGAATTTAATAGAGAGTGAAAATGAGATTTAGAATCACAATGATGGAATGGCAGTGAATAACCTGAATATATTTTACAGAAGATCTTTTTATAAACTGCCAGGGAATGAAACTAATTACCCCTTCCTCTTTTTTTCAAGTTCTGAAAGCCAGTTCATACCAGATAGACCTTTATTGATAGTTCTCCATATTTAAAGTCATTCACTAGTTTACAAATTTTGAAATTGCAAATCTTAATTAGAAAGCTCATTTGACTAATGACATAAATTAAAATAAAGTGCTATTTCTATCTATTAATTAAATTTGAAAATTAGTAGTCATCGATGTGCTAATGAGTCTCTGGAAATTACCATTATATCTATAGTGATCCCAATATTTTCTTCCATATTGGTCAGTTTGTTTGAAAGGACTTCTTTTAGTCTCATAGGAATACAGGCATTGAGATATTACTGAATATTTAATATTGAGATTTGGGTAATAGGATATAATGTAGAGTATTAATTATTTACCATATTCATTAGTAAAGCTTTAGAGTCTTGAGATTTACGTTTCCTGGAAAGCTTAATCCTCTGAAGCAAAGGTCCTCAATCAAGGGATCAGGATTAACACATGACCTAAGAAAGCCCCAAGTTGATTATCCCTCCTTTTTCTCCTTTCCCTTCACTCTTGGGCAATGGAGAAGTTAGTGTCCCTTCTTCCACCCCATTCTGGAATCCAATTACTTTTCTGTCAGTATCTGTCTTGGTCAGGACCCTTTGGATTACAAATAATAGACACATACTTCAAACTAGCTTAAGCCAAAAATGAGATTTATTTGTTCAAGCAACTTACGAGTCCAGGGGTAGATCGGGCTTCAGCTGTGGCTGAATCCTGAGACTCCAAAGATGCCAGGATGGATATCTTTCTCCACACACCTCAACTTTGCTTTTGTCTGCGTTGACTTCATTCTTAGGCAGGTTCTCTTCATGTAATTTAGCAACCCCAGGAGCAGAGAGAATACATCTTTACTGAGAGTCCCAGAAAAAGGCCCAGGGGTGATTTATATGAGTGATATGCATCATGTGTCCTTTCTTGAGCCAGCCACAACAGAAGGGGGTAAAACAGACTGGGGAATCAGGGCCAAGGACAAATACCCCCTCTAGAACCTGAGTACAGGCTCAGTCCCACTGGAGCCATTTGAATTGAAAATGCAATGGTTACCCAATACGAAATTAGGATGTTTTTGACTGGAGGAAGGGAAAATGTATGCTCGTCAGAAAAAGCCCACATATATTCTCCTTAACTCCATCTGAAACACACACACTCATACTCTACCCCATTGTAAAACACCTTCACACATTCCAGTTCACAATGGTAATGCCATTCAGAAAAAAAAAAAAACTTTTCCTGAAAATTTTCTGAGATTATTACACTAGAAAAAGTCAGTTTCGGGTATTCACATTGTCTTACTAAGGCAAAATGGTTAGTCAACATGCTGGCGTAGTAAGAAGCAATTTCTATCTATGCTCATCTAACCCAGTCTGAACCCAGACGGCCGCCATTAATGACAAGCTGGTAAGGCCTGGGATCTGAGCTGGGCCAGGGCAAAGGGAGACTGAGGTTCCCTACGGCTCATAAGAGCATGTAGATTAATCTTATTCTTTCCTGGTGGCCCCGACTGTCAAAGCAGATCAAGCAGGGCAGTGGATTAATCCTTTAATTGCTTCCATTATGGCTTTATGGACTGGGTGCTGAGGTGGGTGCTCTGAGGTCTGGCCCAGCAACCCAACCTTTTTCCCACAGCCACAGTCTAAGACATCAGAGTGCCCATCCATTTCCGCGTGGCCCTAGCATTTTTTCTAACTCTCAGCTCTTTTAACACAAATGTTTAAAACATAAGCCCTCCCACCCTCCATCTTCACCTTCACCTCCAAATTCACATGCTGGTCCTGGCATTAGAGAAAATAAGTAGATCCTCAGATCCTGCCTGGAAGGAAACATGGGGCATTTGGTGGGAAGTGAGAGTGTAGAATGGGGTGTAAGCTATATAAGCATTCATCCAGAACACTGCTGCTGATATCTGGCCTTCAGCCAGTGGAACTGCTCTCATTGGGTTTGGTTTTGTTTTGTTTTAGGCTGATCTCCTCTAAAAAAGGTCCAGTTAGTTTTGTTGTATCAGACAGAATTCTTTGTTGCTAGCAACAGAAACTGACTGTGGATAAATTAAGCCTCAATGATAATAACAGCAACAACTTTTTATTGTTTTTGTTATAAAAAGAAATAGCCAAGCATAAGGAAAAATAGAAACCAGGGCAGATTGACTTCAGGGAGCCAGGTAGCAGGATATAATGGACACCCTATCATTATTATGAATCTACTCAAACCTCATTTCATTCTTGTGCCACTCCACTGTGAATCTGAATTCCAGAAGGGGAAGCATGATTGGCCAAGCTCAGGTCCCAAACCACTGCTTGGCTAAGGAAGGACAAGTTTTGTAATTGAAGTCCTACCGAAACTGTGTATAACAACAAAGCAGTTCTTGGACTGAGGTGCTGTTATCAAATAAGGAAGGATGGTTGGCAGGCAAAAATGCCAGTGTCCCCTGCACAGGGTGACATATTTTGTTTAGTCTTTATGACTGAACTATTTTTTTTTTTAATCTAAGAGAAGTAGCAGTCAGGTCACACCTGGCTATTTCTCTGACAGGAAGCTATATATTTTCCACTATGCAAAACCACTATCATGCCTCAGTGACCTTAAAGCAATAATATCCCTAGGAGAAAAGTAACTAAAAGCATTCTAAAAGCATTCATTCTTATGAGGAGAGCCAGGCAAGGAAGGTCAGAGGTCAGAGTGGTTAGAAGGATGAGCTTAGTGTCCAAAAGATGTGGGGTTGGATTCTAATTCAACTGCCCAGTGGCTTTGGGAACCAGCCAAGTCTGAGCCTCAGTTTCTGTAATAAGACCTTTTTTACATAATTGTTTTCATGGTTAAATGGTATACACACACATACACACACACACACACACACACACACGCACACACAACCTCACCCTAAATCTAGCACCTGGAAAATGCCATTACAAATGAATATATTAAGGTTAGAAGGGAAAAATGGGGGTGTGGTGCCCATCTTCTATATATAAATAACAGGAAATAATTGAAAGTTGATAGAATCAGTTTACTTCCTAGTTTCTGGGCCTGGCCATAGGATAAGGGAAGTGCAAGATCAAGGCAGGGGAAAGGAACAGAGACAGGGGAAGGGAACTGCTTTTGCTCCTAACCTACCCCCATTTACCACAGGTCATGGCCCCATATCTGCATTTGACGTTTGCCCCAGGATGCCTTACTTTTTGCTGAGGAATGTATTTAACATCCATAAGTGCATTTTATCTTAGAAATTAGTGTGCTTTTGGCCTCAATAAAGGTAAAGTTTGTATTTTTTCCACATAGAAAGAGATGACTTGAGTGATCATGAAAGCAAAACATGCAATTATAAAACTAGACAATGTAGGAAAAAAATCTAAATAAAATGGTTAGAAAAATACCTGTCATTCTATCATCTTAAACAACTATTATTAAATTTGGATACATATCTTTTCAGATATTTTAATGTGTCTATACACATAAAGATAGCGATTTGATTTCCATATTATGATGAAAAATATTAATAACCTACTTGTTTTGTTAGCACAGTGGTTTTCAATCTCCTTCCTACCTCTGCAAAAATCACACATTTGACACTCTCATTAGTAGAATGTTTTACTACCCATGATGTTCTCAATCCAGGGTCATGCTTCCATACAATCCCACCTCACCACTATTATTGGAAGTCCTGGTTTAACAATATATAATGGACATTTTTTTTTAATTTTTATTTTTCAATTAGAGTTGAAATTCAATCTTATTTTATATTAGTTTCAGGAGTACCGCATAATGGTTAGACACTTATATAATTCACAAAGTGATCCCCCCAATTAGTCTAGTACCCACCTGATACCATACAAGTTACTACAATATTATTAACTATATTTCCTATGCTATACTTCACATCCCCATTCCTATTTTGTAACTACTGGTTTGTATTTCTTAATCCCTTCACTTTTTTCACCCATCTCCCCAACCCCCTTCCATCTGGCAACCATCAGTTTGTTCTCTGTATATATGAGTCTACTTCCATTTTGTTTGTTCATTTATTTTGTTTTTAGATTCCACATATAAGTGAAATCATATGATATTTGTCTTTCTCTGTCTGACTTATTTCATTTAGCATAATATCCTCCAGGTTATCGTGTACATCTTTTGATGCTAATGAAAAAGTATTATCTTTTTTCATGGCTGCATGATAGTCTATTAAAAAATAATAACTTTTATTACATTCTTGTAGTAGGCACTATGCTCACCAGTTTACACACATTTTATTGAATCCTTACCCAAATCCTACAAGATAAGGAAGTTAGGATTCCCATTTGAGAATTGAGGAAACTGAAGCCCCAAAAGATTAAGTAACTTGCTCAGATTTCAAATCTGCAGCTGGTAGAGTCAGGATTTGAACTCACGCCATCTGACATTAGAGCCTGCTCCTCTCATTATTCACGTGACATGCATGAGTAGCAACCATGTTGTTGTGATTTTTTTTCAAAAATCTTATTTACTCTAACATCTAGGTCTTTTTCCTATTTATGTTGGAATGATATGCTTTTGTAGCCCGGGAAAGGACCTGTCTTGGTTTTATAGCCTGTCAGTAAGAAAGTGGGAGCTGGGCCAGCTTTACCCTACGTCATGTACAGTTATTAAGTACTGATGTGCTTATGTGTTTCTAAAACAACCTTGAGTTGCTTGGCTCTGGCAACTGAGGAAAGGACTGATGGATGAAGTCAAGTCACTGAATTGACTGCCCTTCTCCATTCCATATTTATTTGTTTATCTTCCACTTCCCATTATGACCTATCTGGAAGTTGGCAGAGGAGTAGGAGGATTTATGGATGTACCACATAGAACTGTCCCCGGGGAAGAAGTTTTGTGTGACAGCCAAAAAAAAAAAAAAAAAAAAAAAAAAAAAAAAAAAAACCAGAAAATAAAAAAACCAGATAGAGCTCCCAGTACAAATGACTGGTAAGGGTGGTTTTAGAGGCACAGAAACACATAGGTACTCAGTGGCTGCATTCACTACAAGGCGGAGCTGGCCTAGGCCCCACTTGCCTTCTGACAGACTTAGAAGCCAAGACAGATGATATGCCCGAAAAATTAGTTTTCTGCTGCCATCTTTTCTCCTTCTGGCTGTCATGCCTCCTTTTGGCAGTTCATCTGTGCTGTCTCCTCAATCTTTGACCTTTTTCCTCCACACTCTTGACATTCCACTCATCTCCCCTCATTCGGGGGCCTGGCAATCATATTTTACTTCTGGGCAGATAAAGCCCTCTACTTTTTAAAGTCCTTTCAGTTTAATCCTCATCAAAGAAGACCAGCTGGATTAACCCCATGTGACAGTGAAGGAGAGTGAAGTTGATAGAGTTTAAGTGATTTGTTTGAGGTCATCTACTAGTAGTTCAGCAAATATTTATTAAGTGGTGACTATAATAAATATTTAATCTCTACAAAGGGAGGAACTACGTGAAGCAGATGATGTGTGGAGGGTCCAGGAGTTAGCTAGCCAGTTATTGCCGCCATCTGGAACCAATGGACTATCTAGCCTGTCAGTTGTTTCAAGAGCCCAGTATTTTGTGCTTGCTTGTTTCCCATTTGCTTTCTTGTCCACATCTAGATATAATGTATAGGGTCTCTACTTTGAGAAGTCTGTTTTATTCTTATTCATTCACTCATTCAACAGAGTACCAACTGTGTGCCAGGCACTGTCTTAGATACCTGGAAGAAGTAAGAGGGAAAAACGGTTACAACTCCTGTCTTCCTGGGACTCAGATATTAACCAAAGAGTCACAAAGATAAATGACAAATGGTAGCTATGGAAGGACTTTGGAGGAAAGGAATGTGGTGCTGAGGATTTATAACTGGGGCCTGCCTCAGTTTTATGGGACACTTGATATAGACAAATGGGGAGGACAGTATGGCTTCATTATTAATTGAATGTTTCCGAGTCACCCCTAATGTTCATTAGAGCTGAAAATAGAGAATTAACTCCTTTGTATCCCCACCACCATCAGCAGTCACCTGTACCCAGCTGGGCTCCCTGCCAATTCTATTGGTCCCTCTCAAGTCTGTTTTCCACATTAAAGGGATAATAAGAACTTGATTGCATCATATCTCAGTGTAAAATATTCAGTGACATCCCAGTGTCCTTCAAATGAAGACCAACATACTGAATGTAGCTTCCCATATCCTTGGCCATCTGGTCCCTTCCTTTTCACCTCATGTAGGTCACTCCTCTACCCCTCCTTGCCACAGCCACACTGGCTTCTCCTCAGATACTCAGGGTCTTTACACATATTGTTCCCTCTCTCTGAAATACTCTCACTATCTCTTTATCTAACCATCTGTCACATATCATCCCAAAGGAGTTTTCCTGCAGGAAGTCTTTCCTGACTACACATTAGAACAAATTCCTAGTTATAGGCACCCATGGACACCTGCACTTTCCCTTGATAGCACTTGTCCCAGATTGTAATGATATTTGGATGAGATTATTAAGATGATGCCATGAAGGCATCATTTTCCTCACTACTGTATCCTTGGCACCTACTGAGTGCCCAAAGACAGGAAAAATTGGTTCATAAAGAAGAGCATAAATATTACAGCTGGAAGGATAAACCCAAAATTTTATAGTTCAGCTCTCTCAGTGTACAGATTAGAAACTGGAAACTTACCCACGGTCACACAGCAAGTTAGCAGCAGGGGTGGCCTGGGACCATAGCTCCTGCCACAGTGCTATACTACCTCTCCAGAAACTTCCTCTATTTGCCTCAAAACTTTGATGTTGAGATCTAGATCTAAAACTGAGACACAGTGTGTTAATTAGATGGAGAAATCATCTGTATTGAGCATTATAGATGAATTCTTTTCAGATGAATTCTTTAGCTCATTAAGGCTCATAAGACCTGAGGATTCATTTAAAGCTTTTTTTTTCTAAAACTGGTTTTTAAACTCTAAGGTCTCAACTGAGTACCAGTTCCCAGACACAAGCAAGCGGGCCATGGCCTTTAGCCTGTGAATCAAACCCTCATCCATGTTTTGTAAATGAGTTCATTAAGTCAGCAATAAATGGAGGCCACCTTTCTAATATCTCTCCTCCCCAAGGAAGGCTTTGTGATAAAGCAGGAGGCGATGAGATGTACCGCAAGCAAAACCGTCTCATGGCCAACAGGGGCATGTCCTGATAACTGACAGAGGAATAAACGTTTGTTCTGCCTCCGAAGGTGATTTATGCACCTTCTGAAGTGTGACCAGGACGCAGCTCAAAAGTGTCAGATGTTCCCTCTCTGTGAATATGAAGTAGCAGCTTCACCACCTTGTATTACACCACAGAACCATGTAGCTTGTGTAAGCTTTCAAATGATGAGCACTGGAGCAAAAGTAAATTGTTCTTAATGGATGGCTTGGTCCCAGGACCCAGGTAGCACTAAAAAAAAAACAATCCAGCTTCCTCTACCAGGTAAAAAAGGTTCTCCAACAGGCAGGTGAGACCCCTAGGGAGGGGAGAAACCAGGACAAAATCAAAAGACCACACATTTGAGTAATCAAGAGCAAGTCCCTTCTCCTCTCTGGAGTCTTGGTTTTCTGCCTATAAAATGGACTGAGTATAATGCCTACTTTCTATGTTCACTTACTCTCAAAGTGCCAGGCTCTCTACTAGGGACAGATAATATTGCAGGGAACAAGAAGGACACAGTCTTTGCCTATATGGAGTTCACATTTTGGAAAGGGAGACAGACATTAAATACATATTTACTTGATACTTCAATTTCAAATGTGATGAGTATCCTTGAGAGGATAAAATGAGGTACAAATAGTGGTAAACATTTCATTGCTATGTGTCAGATATTTTACATATAATAATAATAATAATAATAATAATAATAATAAACAATAACCCATAAAGCTTTAATCTAGGCTACTTTTTAAAGTGCTTTTTATATGTTAACTCATTTAATCCTCTTTTTAAAATACCTGTGATGTAGAGATTACTATTATCTCCATTTTATAGATGAGAAAACTAAGGTACAAAGAGATTAACTTGCCAAAAGAAACATAGCCACTAAGTGGCAGAGAAAGAACCCAGGCAGTCTGAACTCAGAGTCTATGTACCATTTGCTGCCTCTCAGGAGATTAAATGCCTCTCATTTAGTCCTAGCAACAACCTGGCAAATATTGTTATTCTCATTTTGCTGATTTGGACACAAAAGCAAAAAGGGTAAGTGACCACTCTGAGTTTGCACAACTAAGAGGCAGTGGGGCAGGAGGTGGTCACTCTGGTGCCCCCTGTGATGCCTATGAGCTGGTATCTCCAGGGCCGACTTTCTGATGTCTTTCCTGGCCCCGTTCTTGCTCAGGTGTTCCTGAAGAGTGACCGTGTGGCCCGCATGGTACAGAGTGGGGGCTGCTCTGCCAACGACTCGCGGGAGGTCTTCAAGAAGCACATTGAGAAGAGAGTACGCAGCCTGCCTGAGATTGACGGCCTCAGCAAGGAGACCGTGCTGAGCTCCTGGATGGCCAAGTTTGATGCCATCTATCGTGGGGAAGAAGATCCCAGGAAGCAGCAGGCCCGGATGACGGCCAGCGCAGCCTCCGAGTTGATTCTGAGCAAAGAACAACTCTACGAGATGTTCCAGAACATTCTCGGGATCAAGAAATTCGAACATCAGCTCCTGTACAATGCCTGCCAGGTAAGTTGCCTGTCACCTGGGCCTGGAGCGGTGAGTAAGCAGGGCCGCATTGTGAAATCTCTGTGCCCTGTGTATTGTTGCCTTCTTAGGCCATTTCTTGATTAAAAAAAAAATTAAAAACGATATTTTATAGCTGCATTGGTAAAAGTTGAATATAATTTAAGCTAGAATATATTCATGTTTTTCTTTGAATTTTAAAAGAAATTAAAACACTTTTATGAGCTCTTGAAAGATTCATGGGCCCTAGGCACTGTGCTTATTGTGTCTAATGGGTAAATTGACCCTGTGAATAAGGCCTGTCTCCCATATGTCAAAAGTCCTAATAGATCAAAATAATAATTGTTTTGAAAAGATTGTTTTGCTTTTACAATAGATGATGTTTACCAGTTGAGGGGCTTTTACTTCCTCAGCCAGGGAGACAACTGGACTTAGCATCTGACCATCAAGAGTAATTATTTAAAGTAATTATTTAAAGTAAAAAGCTTCCAGGCCCGGATATATCATACCCATATATTAGTTACATAATGAGTGTGGTCTGAAGGGGCTAGCTGAGGCTCTGCTTAGACCCACCCTAAAATATGCTTATATATCTCTGGATCAGTGGTTGGGGGAGTGAGGTACCCTAGATCTTCATTTCCTATCAACAGTTCTATTATATATTCATTCATTCAATAAATATCTGTTGAGTGTCTACTTTGCAGTCTCTACAGATTTTACTGATTGTCACTTGGGAGCACTTTTTAAACATACATTTCTAAGCCTCAACCCTAGAGATTCTGATTCTGCATTCTCAGAGCAGGGCCCAAGAATCTGCATTTTAAAATGGAACCTCCCTTCCTGGTAATTTTGCTGACCTTCCCCTCCTAAGAACCATTAGAGAAATTCAGCTGTGCCCTGGTTCCCCTGCACCAACCAACTCTGACCCTAAGGTGGGTTAAATGAAGACACTATAGTGTATTGGCTAAGATTTGTGCCTTGCTTAGAATCATACAGACCTAGGTCAATCTTAATATGGCCCCTCACTAGCTCTGTGGACTTAGGGAGTTAATTAACCTCCCCACACATTAGCTTGGGATGAAACTGTTATAAGGATTCAATGTGCATAAAACCCAGAGCGACATAGGTACTTTATAAATGGTAGCAGTTAAGATATATTATACTCTACTGGAAGAGGTAAAATGTCAACAGACAAGACAGTAGCAGAACAGGGCCACAAATATTTAACATAAGAACTACAGGATTTTGAAGCTGACTTCTCTCCACCTCCATGGCTACCTCATAGTTCAAGGCACCAACATCTCTTACCTGGGTGATTACACTGTCTACCCAATTGGTAATACTGTCTCCTCTCCTGCCCCTGATAACGCACCCACCACACACAGCTGGAGTGATCATCTTAGAAAGTAAATTGGATCATGCCAGTCCTATGCCTAAGCCTTTCAGTGGCATCCTATCACCCTTAGAATGGCATCCCAACTTCTCACCAAGGCTTGAGGCAGTATATGAACCAGCCCTGCTCATAACACTTTCCCCATATGTTACTCGCTGGCCTTTACATTTGCTCTCCCCTAAGCTTACAATACTCCTTGCCATGACCTTGGTGGGAGTAGCAGCAATTTATTTATGTGTATTTTTTGTCCTTGCTCAAACATCAGCATCATTGGAATAAATCCATCGCTATGCCATTTCTTATCTTGGTGTTTTTGAATTTGTTGGATAGCACATACTGCCCAGACCACAATACTATTTTCCCCTAAAAAATCAATTCGACTCATATTTTCAAAGTCTCTTCCATGAGTTAAAAAAAAAATACAATAATATAAAAGAATAATGTCCTCTCTCCCAAGAATAAGGATTGTCCCTTAGCTAAAAGAGAATTATAATAAATTTAAAAGCACTTCTTAGGACAGGAATACTTAAGGCATTTATTATTACATTCTCTTCTCACACCTATGTCTGATTATTGCTTTAGGGCTTCACTTCAGGAGAAATTAGGACAAAGAACATGTGCAAGTAATTCACAAAAGAAAAAAATACAAATGAATTCTAAATTTATAATTATTTTATATTTCATATCTTTAGTAATCTGAGTTATATAAGTAATTGGCAAACAATAAAAGTATTTTAAAAGGAAGATAACAATGAAAATGATAATACATTGCAAATGTTATAGAAATGGGTATTCTTATAACTGACCATTGGCATAATCTATTATTCTAAACTTTCTATAGAGTAATCTATTAATTTTTAGCAAAACACCTTTATAATGAGCAAACCCATTGACCTAGCAGGCTCTACTTCTAGGAATTTGTTATAATACTCAGAGGTGTATGCAGCAGTGTAAGTTCAAAGATGTTTATTGCAGCATTTCATATGGCAATGAAAAAATGGAAACGACTTTAATTCCCAACAGCAGGAGATTAATTAGAGTTTGGTTTAACTGCATTAGAGAATACTCTTCAGCCAATAAAATAATTGTTGAAAAAGAAAGCTACCACATGGGAAAATGTTCACTAGCTATTGTTAAGTGGGAAATCAAGCTATAAAACAGAATATGAAGGTATAATTCCATTTTTATGAGAAAAGTACTAGATGGGTGAAAAACAAAATCTTAACTGTGCTTATCTTTAGGGCTGGCATTATGGTTGATTTTTATTATTTTCATTTGTTCTTTTCTATGTTTCCAAATTTTCTGCTTTAAGCATATAGATGTTTTGTAAATGGAAGCAGATAAGAAAAGTCTCAACAAAGAAACTATCAAAACAATAGGATAGAAAGAAAATTATCTTCCACATTGTATTCTAGACTTCAACCATTAATATACCACCCTCATGACTTTTGCTTTTTCCAAGAACTACCCATATGATTACTTATTTAATATTTTTAATTCAACCAACTCATAACTCACTCTTTAACCCTATCTTTATTTTTAGAAGTAATGTATGTGAAATCACAGCTTTGAATTATTCATTTTTTTAAAAAATATGCATTAAAGTGAGACATAACCATTAAACTACAAGCTCTTCATCAGTCTGCCCTCGCACACCATCCACATCACCAGTGATGTGGGAAGCATGGCTGAGGTGACCAGTGCCCTGACGTACTGAGGCTGGTGAGCCCTCTGACCCCATCCCCAAAAATAATCCCAGACTGACCAGAGCAGCTTTCACATAAGTCTGCACTTCTCATGCCCTCCAATCTAGTTTCAGAATTTATAGATTCGCTCACTTGCTTTCTCATAGACCACTCTGAACATTTCAGAACTGCATTAACTCACGGGAGCAAAGATACAGAAGTGAAAATCATATGGCTTTCATTCTCACCCTGCTTAAATTGCTTCTTGTTTTCTTTTTTATTTTCTGGACCTTCTTATGAAACAAGGCAATTTCTAGGTGCTTCCAAAACCAGAAATGTGCACATTTTCTTCTTATGCATATTATATTCTAGGGAAAGCCACAATATGATTCCTGGTGCTGCTTTCTGAAGATTCCTGTGATCTCTCTTTATAAGGTTCTAGTACCTGCAGTTTTCATCTCAACTGAGAAATGATGTTTATCAAAGAGCATTTATATCAGTCATATACCAGTTGTCTGTTAACATCAACCATGTCTATCAAAACATTTAAAAAAGCAAGGAGGCTTAAAAAATGTCTCCATTATTTGCATATGAAATTTTTTTAAAGCTCATTTTGTTTATTTGAGAGTGCATGGTTCTATCTCATAGAAGAGTTTACTTATACTCAACCGAATAATTAATGTAAAATAACTGGAAACTCTTATTGTAAAATCATTGTTGTTTTTATGTTCCTAGACTCTTGGGAAGAAGCAGTCAATTATGCAACTAATTAAGTATTTGACTTGAATTCTAAACCTAACTCAAAAAAGTCAGGTGACCTCTTTGAGAATAGATAGAATTACCTGGGAAATGAGACTAAGACAGACCTGCTCTCTATCTTCATAAAATGCAAAGATGATGATGATGATGATGATGATGACGACGACGACGATGATGACGATTTATTAAAAAGTTTTAAAAATGCAAAGTAACATTTCTCCCCTTTCCCTTTAGTAGCCTCCAAAAGTAGAGTTGATTTGATGCTCAATTGTACCAGGTATCTGCTATTTCCTTCCCCTTGCTTAACTGTACGAGTTATTCTTAATTGCTTCATTCTGAAACATATTAACATTTCCCATGAAAAACACTTCTGAAGTGTATTTTAGAAAGAGGCAAGTGTACATCTTTATATATTTTTAAATATAAATAAATTCTTCTTTGGGAAGCAACCCAGCTACTTTCGAAGGGGTTATGGATGAGTTTGAGCTAAGAGAGTCAGCTGTTTCCTTGTGTTTCTACTCTGCACTTTGACAATGGCCTTTGCAGTTGTGCTGTTACTGATATCACCTACACCCCCTTGAAACATCAGCAGTCTGATCTTGACTTTCAGCTCAGCCAGCATTTGCACCTGAGGGGAAGCAGGGATAACATGCATGTTCCAACTGATAGAAGCTGACAGTTTTCTCTCAATTATCTCCTCTGAATTCCTAGAGATTTTTCACATAAGCTGGAAGGTTTCACTAGAGACACATGGAATATAACTTCCCAACCTACAAACACCTTCGCATTTTCAAAATTGAATTCCCCATCATTATTAAACTACTGATTTTCTTAACATTTCATTTCCTTTCCTCCAAACCATCACCGATGTGGCCTTTGATGATGTGGTCATCTTGTCACAGTGCTATCTTCTGTGGACTTGAGTAGCATTTAGTAGCTTTTTATTTAGTTTATTAGATCCTGAAGAGAAAACTGAAATTATCAGGCTTTCAGTTATGAGCCAAATTACTAGGTTTTATCCATACCTCATTTTAGAGTCTTTAGTCCAGAAGTTTCCAGTAGATTTGTTAGCTGAGAATTTGCCTCTTGGGCAAAGCTCTATTTCTTAATCACTTTTCTTAGCCCTCTAAAATCAATACAGTTCTTTGCATATAATGATCTTTCAATAAATATTGAAGAAATGTTTTAAAATCTGAGGGGGTGGCGATGACAGTCTAGTATTAAACTCTTTAACAACATCCTTTAATTATTCATAAATTCATTCATTCATTCAACAGATATTTTAAGCACCTCTTATGCACTAGGCACTGAATGTCACATGCTGGGAATAAAGCCTAAACTTTCCTACTTTGTCACAGACTGGTCTATGGTTAGACTCCTGATCGTGTTCCTCCTTCCTAACCACAAACCACTTCCGAATGTTATGTAACAAATTATCAAAGACTTGGTGGCTTAAGAGAATATCCATTTATTATCTCACAGTTTTTGTAGGTCATAAGTCCAGGCACTACTTAGCTGGGTTCTCCAGTCAGAGACTAAGAAGGTTGGAATGATGGTTCCAACTGAGCTGTGTTCTCATCTATAGCCTGAACAGAGAAGGAGTCACTTCGAGCCCCTTCATGTTGTTGGCACAACACATACCCTTACAGCTGTAGAATTCTTCAAAGCCAGCAACAGAGAGAGTCTCCGGTTCTTTAGGTCTCTGATTTCTAGACACTCCTCTTTTAAAAGTATCACCTGATTAAGTAAGGCCAACCTGTAATAATTACCCTTTCCTATTAAAGTCGACTGATTTGAGACTTTAATTACATCTGCAAAATCTCTTCACTCTTGTCATATGTTATTGATTAGAAGCAAGACACAGGTTCTACCCACAGTTAAGGGGAAGAGACTATATATAATAGTGTATGACTCACTGGGTGGCATCCTAGGGTTTCCGCTACAAGTGTTCTTTCCCCACCCTGATGTTATTTTTGTGGCTGACTTCTTTAAGTATCAATTTAAATTTGTCCTTTTCAGAGATGCTCTCCCTCATTCTATTGCCTAAAATAGGCTTCTCCTGTTTGTTTTGTAAGAGTCTCTTGTTTATTACCATCAAGAACACTTAATACAATGCTTCGCACAAAATAGATGTTCATCTAAATATTGACTGAATCAGTAAATAGAGACCAAGGCATTTATGGCCCTCTATGGCTTAAATGCCCACATTTCACAAAGGTGTGTGTTCAGTTCCTTTTTTTCTGCTTTGGCAAAGTGCAGCAGTGGCTCAGACATGTCGACCTGAGACCTGAATCCACCTGCTGATACTTTTATTTTACAGTGTGGATTTTGCCCAAGGTTTACAGTATGTCTTAAATCATAAACTTTCCCTCTGGTCACGTTTAACTTGTCTTTCCCATCACGGGGTTGAAGGAAGAGGTACAGAAATTAAATCTTGTCTTTACCCACAGCCTCCAACAGTTATGAGATGTTTGATAGACTACTGGTTTACAGGGGTTAGCTTGCCAGATGTACTTTAATTGCAGCACTCTGACAATGTGAAAAGAGGTCAAAGTGCATATACCACATTAACATGTTCTATTATGTTATAAGGGACAAAATTCAAGGGCATTAAAGATGTGGAGGGCACAGAGCCAGATAGCAATATTTAATTTCCAAGAACAACAATTCTCTCCCCATCATGATTTCTCCCCCTCCCCATAATGATTTCTCATGATGGAGTCATCAGAAAATTCTTACTTCTCTATCAGTTCTTCCTAGAACACATGGCCAGATATTTCTATCCAAAAGCACCTGCTGTTATTGAGAAACTAACCGCAATGGAAAGTTGAAATTGAAAGAAAGTGGGTATCCTGCATCTGAAGAACAGGGAATTGACTATTTTCTATGCATCCTTCAAAACTGCTATAGACATTTTAGCAATCTTTTCCCTTTATTGTCAAAATGGAATCATATATTCTTTCATTCAAAGTCCATTCATAAGCATTGAACCATAAAATTGTAATCAGAGGTGTTAAAGAGGTGTGCTTTCAGGAAAAAAAAAAGACATATGGAAATAGTATTTTCTACTTTTGCCACCTTTCAGTAAATGACGGAAGCTATTATAAACCATCTAACATGGATTTGCAAACATGGCTTGTAAGAGATATCTTACAAGCCTTCTGACATGTTACCCACCCAGACTCTCTCCATGGTAATGAGTTGAATTTGTCTTTTACCTCCAACATGTACCCTCCTTGCCTCTTCAATGATTCAGATCTAAAATTTACAGAAACTTGGGTAATGGAGCATAGTATGATGATTAAGTTTTGTTATTGAACCTTTTTGTTTTAACCCTTTCTGAAAATATGCATAAAACATCTTAATTCTCTTTCCTGCTTGGTTGACGAATAATCCTACATGACCTTCAGTCAGGGAAGGCTTTATGGTCTATGTTCTGACCTCTAGTTTGAACAGTAATCATGCCCACCAAATAGGAAGCATTTATTGTGTGCCAAGCACTAAGCCTAATACTTTACATATATTATCATATTTAATCCTTATAATAAATTTATAAGCTAGATGCTTTATCCACATTTTAATAAGAACCAGAGAGAGAGAAGTTAAACAATTTTTCCAAGGTCAAACAGCCTCTCAAGGGTGTGTAACTCCAAAGTAAGCTCTGTACTTTAATTGCTGAAAATAGTAGTGATTTTTTTATTAATACAGAAAGTTCTGGAGAGTGAATTTTATTAATCCTGCTCACACTTGAGGAATGTGTGTGTGTGTGTGTGTGTGTGTGTGTGTGTGTGTGTGTGTTACTAAATCTTTTAGGAGTCCCTTTATATAGCCTGATTCTTATTTTCCTAAAATTTTTTGGGGGGGAAAGAAAGGTGGGCTAAGGACTCAATTCTGTGTATTAGCTACCTATGATTTAAATAAGAGTGTTTTCACTCAATGGAGACAAGTTTATGTTTGCTTCATTCATTTAAGTTTTGCCACATTAAGACAAGTATTTCCTGGTTTAATTTGAAAATATACATAAAACCCCATAGTGTTCAGAGGATGGTTAAGGATAGGGAATGCTCATCTTTCTTGTCTTGTCCTTGCTAGTGTGTGATCGAATCAGTTGGATGACTTTTAAAAAGTGGTGACTTCATATTTCACAGAATGATCACCTTCCTGAGGAGTCCAGCGACCCCAGAATTAAAACAAAGTTGCTCTTTAGAGAAAGAACACCCACAAAACATGCATGAAAATTCAAATTACAAAATTTCAAATGAAGAATTAAACAAGATGATAAGTATTTTAGGTTTGTGGGCCCTACAGTCTTCATAGCGACTACTTAATTGTGTCATTGTAGCAAAAGCAGCCATAGACAATATATAAAGGAATAGGCATGAATGTGTTCCACTAAAACTTTATTCACAAAAACAGTCAGTTGGCATATTTAACCCAAGGGCAGCAGTGTCAATCCTTGAATTAAATAAATATCACAGAAAGAATTTTTTACTTTCCAGAATCATACTCTATGAATATAAGACGTTACCTTTTTGACCCAAAAGTTTTTAACATAAAACTTAGCCCATCCATTCTGTGAAGAGTGGGAAGTGATGATTATTTACAATGTTGGAACTGAAGATAGTCATTATGTAACACAGAAGCCAGTATGTGTTGTCAGATTCTTAATATACTAGACTCATTACAGGCTCTGCTCCTTAGCACTGTAAATCTTGGACAAGTCATTTAACTTTCCTAAGTAAGTGTCAGTGTGCTTGTCTGTAAAATGGAAATAATAACCAATTGTGCTTTACTGCATTTATTATGAAACTGTGCTAAGTTAATGAATAAATCACTAAACACCATGTTTGGCATACACATTTTTTAAAAATATTACACAATCATCAACATTTATATTATTGCCATTTGAGCCAAGACTTGGTCCATAATTTGGGGTTTAATAAGTACTAGTCTTCATAGAATTTCATAGTTAAAACCTTTAGCATGGTTATAATTTAACTCTAGTATTGTATAGAAATTGAACATTGAACACCAGTGGTAGAAAAATAGGACCTTAAAGTTATAAAGATTTGCATTTGTATTCTGACTCTACTACTTACTCTGTGTTCAGGAGCCAGTCAGTCAGTTAATCTCTCTGAGCCTCACTTTTACATATATAAAATCAGAATAAAGATAGTTCACCTAATAAGATGATTAGTGCTAGTTATTATTAACCACTAGTGTAACAGTTGTAATATAAGGGTAATATGATATGGTAGAGATATTGTGTTTATTGACACATCTGGGTATGAATCTAGGCTCAGTTACTTATTATTTATATAACCTTTAGAAAGTTCATCAACTTTTTTATAAAACAGAGATATTAATAGCTACCAGGTAAAAATTAAGAACCTGTCACATGCTAGAAATTCAGTAAACAGTAGCCTGAGTTGGTCATGGCAGTCAATGGCAATGGTGATGGGGCAGTGGGGTGGTAGCACAGTGAGGTAATCTTCAGCAGTTGGAGGACTTTGGAGATCTCAGATAACAATGGGGTTTGGTTGGTCCATAGCTCATCCACAGAGGAGATACTAGTTGAGCTGGGTTTAAATGATGAGGAGACAGTTTGGCTGAATGAAGCAAGGTTATCTGAGATGCCGGCTATTTTCTTTTGCACAGTGATGGACCAGAGTAGTGAAGAAATTGTATTGTAAAGATAATGTTGATTAAATAACTGGTCCTGATTCTTCACTCATCTATATTAGAATTAAACATCCTGCTATGGCTCATGTTGCATTGAGTAAACTCATTCACCACTTGACTTTGGGCCTAGCCATCACATTTGCTTTGTCATAGACAATTACCAGTCTTGAAGAGTGGAGGACTTGAAATGTGCCTGTGCATATGGTCTTGTTACCATTGCACTTTGGTGGTCTTCCAAGATATTAACATGTCTCAGGTAATTGTTACTCTTCAAGGCTGGGCCTTAGTACAATACTCGTGGAAAGTCCTGAACTGAACCCACAACCTGGAACCAAGTCCAGCTAACCCTCAGTCTAAAGCAACCCACACTTTAAAGCCTCAGCCAAGCCTAGTCTAGATCAGCAGAACCCAGCCAACTCACAGACCCATGAACATGACAACAAATGTTTGTTAAAATAAGTCACTGTGTTCGGGAGTGGTTTTTTTATGTGCCATTATTATGGCAATACCTCACTAACACAAATGACAGTTAAAATAAGTCTACATAATAAGTAAGTAATATAATAAATAACAAACCAGTAGTAAAATATAGGTATAACTGTGTCTTATGGAACCCCAGGTATAATTCTAGCATTAATTACCAACTTCTCTGTCTTAATCCAGAATGCCTATTTTTGTCAGTCTCATTTTCTGCGTCAAAGCTGAATTTTTCACTTTTCCAGACTATACTCATGTGACGGCATCCTGACCTCAATGCTAATGCTAACTTTTAAAAGGGCCTCTTCTATGAAATTGGAAAGAAGGCAAAGACAGGTTAGCTGGTTTAAATATTTGAGAAGTAAAACTAAATGGTTTTGCTCATTATTCAAGAGTGAGGACAGAGTCTGAATAGTTTTGGGAACTGGATAAGAGATCAGGATGTATGAAATCCCATTTATTAGGGAGGCCAAGGAAACTTAAAAGGATTTTTAGACAGCTACAAAGTCATTGCATTTTAAGGGTATTTATTTTACTGTTATCCTGATGCCTATATCAGTCTATTGCTGATAATAACACTCAAATAACACTCGAACTCAATAGATTAAACCAGTAAGTACTTATTATTGCTCACACATCTACAAATGAGCTGGGTGTTTTATCTGGTTTTGGTTGGGCTCACTTACGTGTTTGTTGTCAGCTGTGGGTCTGGTAGGACGTTTGTTCTCTTTGGGGGTCAGTGGCTATAGATAGACGTAGGATGACATCAGGTATGGCGCAGTTATCCTCCGTGAGATTTCACAAACTGCACTTCTGCACATGGCTGCTAGACAGAGTACTAAGTGAGAGAACGGAATAGTGCAAAGCCTCGGAAAGTCCTGATTCAGACTGTCACACTGTCACTTCTCTCGGCCAAAAGAAGTCACAGTCAGTCAAAACTCAAAAGGAGGAGAAACAAACTCCATTTCTTGATGGGAGGAGCTGCAGAGACACATTGCAAGTGATGTGGCTACAAGCAGAGTGAATAATTGTGTCCACCTGTAAATCTGTTGACATGGTTATTGTTAACATGCCTTAGTATTCAACTGTTTAAATCCAATATATGTCCAGTACACTTTACCAGTTTCTTTTAATGAATAAGCAATGTTACATTAGAAAATAATATTTTATTGCTGTAGTAAAAATAAACACTATATGTAACAAGGAATTGAGACCTATCCTAATGAAAAGTGAAGAAAATTTGAATTGTGAAAGTATTTTTATTCTTAGGAAACTATTAATAAATGTAGAAAGATAAGTCTGATAATGTTTGTAGTTAGTAGTTTGGAAAATTATTAGCTTTTTATCATCATTTCAAACATGTTTCAGAGGGAAAAAACATTTTCTCTCCTGATCCTTTTGTCATTGACAAGTGTTAACCACTTCATTATGTCACTCTGAGATGCACAGGCATTGCTTTTCCATCTTAAAATACTGTCTTGAAAACAATAAAATCAGCAAAACTTCATAACAAAGTAAGGTGAGAGTGAAATTAGGTAAGTAGACTGGATGCACCATTAGTGATAAAACAATCATACATTTATTCAAATTGAATTAAGTCTCTCTTAAATGCCAGATATTGTTCTAGAACCAAGGGATATTCAGTAATGAATGTGACAGACAAGATTTCTGCCCTTATGAAGCTGACATTTAATGAGCAAGACAGGGAACTCATTATCTGTGTGAACATGATTTAAGCTGTTTCACCACTAACACATCCATCTTCGTCCCACAAGAAGAAAGAAAGAAGTAGTAGGCAAGCTGCGTCTTTTTAAGGATGTAACCCAGAAGTCATACTCACCTCTACTCAGATCCCACTGCAAGAACATCTCTTTACAAAAAAAGCCCCAGAGATGTAGTCTCTAGCTGGGCAGCCTTGTGCCCAGCTAAAACTTTGTGGGACTCTGAAGATTTATACACTGATAAAGTGAGCTTGAATACCAGGGCATGCTTAGCATTCTTCACCATTTTGGCAGATTCTTTCATTATTACTATATACTTGTTAAGACACGCAAAACTATACAAAATATAATAACACCAACACCTCCATATCCATTACCTAGGTTAATAAATAAATTGGTGCAGTTAAAGTCTTAATCTCTCACCCTGACCTAAATATGAAGTAACCATTTTCTGCTGTTGCTGTTTATCCTTTCCATGCATTTCTTAATACTTTCATTACCAACATATGCATCCTTAACAGGTATAGTACTGTTGCAACTATATTAAATTTTTATATAAGTCATGTTGAACTGTGATTTTTTTGCTACATTTTTTTGGCTCATTATATTAAGTGATTCATTCATATTAATACATGTATCTCTACATTCTTGGTGATGTTCCATTGTGGATATATTATATTTATTTAGTTAATAAATAAATTTCATTTTTTTAGTATTAAAAAATGTTTTTATGAATACTCCTATACATATCTCCTTGGGCACGTGTTCAAGAATTTCTTGAGGAAACATACCTAGAAGTATAATTGCTGGGATATGAAGTAATCTCATCCTCAAACTATTAGATATTACAAAATAATGCTTCAATTAGTTATTGTGCATTCCCTGGAATAGCACATTAGTAACTACTGTACTCTTTACAAATATTCATTGTTCAAAAGTAAAATTTTATTTTCATGGAGCAACCTGACTTCTCCTACAGTGCTATGGGAAGGATAAGACTCAGCAATTCCACCCCTCCCTTGGTATATACCCAAGAGAAATTAGTATATTTATCCACCAAAAAATATGCACAAGAACATGTATAGTAGCTTTATCACTAATAGCTAAATATTAGAAATAATTCAACTATTCACCACTAGTAGAATGGATAAACCATGATATATTCATACAATGTAATACTCAAGCAATTAAAAAAAGAAGAATACTGGTACATTCAACAAAAAGAATGAATCTCACAGAAACATATTGAGAGAATATATCCCAATCCAGAGTATATACTCTATGATTTTGTTTACATTAAATTCAAGATCAGAAAAACTAATCTATGATGCTAGAAATCAGAATAATGATTGGATCAGCAGAGGAAGGAGTAGGGACTAGGTTGATATTGATTTCAAGATACTCAAATACTAGAAATGCTCTATATCAGTAATGTCCAAAATGGTAGCCATTAGTCTACTTAAATAAAGTCTAAAATTTAGTTCCTCAATCACACTAGCCACATTTCAAGTGCTCTATAGCCACATGTCGCTTGTGGCTTTCGAAATGGACAGTGTAGATGAAACATTTCCATCATGACACAAAGTTCTTTTGGACAGTACTATTCTGTATCTTGAGCTAGATGGTGTTTACATGGAGCACATATGTAAAAATTAGTCAATCTGTGCCCTTAAAATTTGCACTTTACAATATGTATGACTCCTAAATAAAACATCCATCAAAATAAATGTTATATACCTCAGAATGTAAGAGGAAAGGGCAAGAAAAGAAATAGAAAAGAGAAAGAAAAAACAAAAAATCTTACAAATAAGAGGTTTTCAAATTTGAAATTTGAATATAATATGTGACTCGAACTCGAGCAAAAAAGCGCAAAACTCTGCACAAAAATAACAGTAAGACTTTGGAAATGGAGGTTATTTCTCATTAACTTTAATTAGGCTCCTTCTAGTTTTGCAGGTTTAGCGAATTATCAAACCAAAAATAAGAACCTTGGTTTGTCTCTCAGGAAAGTTTCCTCAAATTGCAAAGCATCCATGGATGCTTTTCTCGCATCATTGCCTTTGTTACATTTTTGTGTAACTAATCTATGTTGCTAATTAGATTCTATCACAAAGCATAGTTTCAGTCATTTTCTGTTCAACACCAGCATCTTTGTTTGTGTAGAAATGTGTGACCCCCAACCATGCACAAATGTATGCAGAGTAATGAGTTATATTAGAGTGGTCTGATTTCTGTTTTATGAATGTTAATTGGAAGTGGAATGTTAATCTTTGTCACAGAAACCTGATTAACCTATTGCTTATCTTACATTTGCAATAAAAAATCCATTTCAACATATATTTGGTTTTAGATTATTAAGAAACATAAGAGAGAAGTAGTCTGAGAATTGTAGGTTAAAATAGACAGTCTTACACTGGAGATAAACACATGTCCTCCATGTTTGAGCAAAGAAGATGAATCAGAAGAGCTGTGTGACCTTGGGCAATTTCTTAGCTTCCCTGAGCCTCAGTTTCCTCACTTCCAGTATTTGCTGACTCTGCCAGGAAGAGTTGTTGTCTGCCTTCTATGTGTTCCCAGCACAAGACATTGCAAGCACTATTATAGCTTAGAGCACAATTAGCCTATAATTTAATACAGTAACATTGTCTCCCTCTACAAAACTGTATCTGAGGACTGTGAAGTACAGTTTTGTTTCCTTAGCACCTAGGCCACTGCCTGGGCTACAGGATAACACAAAAAAAGATTTATTGAATAAATGAGTTCATGAGTGAACAAATGAATGAATGCCGTGTTATCTATTGCTGTGTAACATATTACCACAAAACTGATACACATTTATTATGTCATAATAATTCCTGAAAGTCAGGGAGCTAGGCACAGCTTAGCTAGATCCTCTGTTCTAAGGTCTCTCACAGGTTACAGTTAAGGTATTGGCTGGAGCCACAGTCTTCCCAACCAGTGCGGGATCTGCTTCTAAACCCACTCAGTGGTTTTTGGAAGGATTCAGTTGCTTGCAGGCTGTTGGACTAAGCCTTCATTTCCCTGCCATGTGGGACCTTCCAACATGGCAGCTTGCACCAACAAGAGTCAGCAAGGAGGACAGGAGTCACAATCTTTTATAACCTAATCATGGAAGTGACAGTATGGCTTTTTCAGTGTTCAATTTGTTAGAATTAAGTCACTAGGTCTCAACCTCACTCAAGAGGAATAGATTCCCTAAAGGTATAAACACCAAGGTGGGGATCATTGGGGGTCATGTCAGAAGCTACCTACCACAAGTGCTTACTTCACAAGACTATGAGGAAGTCCAAAATGAAATAATGTCTATACGAATGCTATTTACTCCTTCTATATTGTCCTTTCCTCTAAAATGCACTTCCTCAACATCCTTCTCATCTTTCATGTTTCAGCTTAAATGCCACCACCTCCAATGGGCCTTCACTAAAATTAAAGTATGATCTCTGAGACATTCTTTTAACCCAGCAATCTGTTTATTTCATTTCAAGCACAAATTACCATCCATGATTATTTTATTTGCTTATTATTGGTCTCCTCCACTAGAAAGTATCCTTAAGTCCAGGAATTCAGTCTGTCTATCCTATTCTCTCCCTTCTTAACTAGTATCTCACACATAAGAAGACTCAATAAATATGTGTTGAAAATACTGTACTACTATATCCCACTGTAATTTATTTGCTTTGTAAAATTAGTACCACTGCGAGTCATCATACCTGTAATAGTTTTGAGAGGTTTAGAATCAGAACAGTGCTGTCCTGGGGTAGCAGGCTCTTTGTTGTGTTGAGATTTGAGAAGATGTGCATCCCAACAAAGTAAATAAATTTTGGGGTGAAGTTATTAATAAATTGCAATGAAAAACTTGGATTTTCTAAGTTTGAGAGGTAAGGCAATATTAAGGCACTATCATACAAATGAAAGTGATATTTGTTTTTGGGTTTTGTCAACTCCCTTCTGCCCTCTCCTCCAGGCTTCTTTGTACCTCTACAGCAACCAACAGCCTTACACCCCTTTGTGCCATCCCTTTCAGTTCTGCCCCCTGCCCCAGCATTAGGGCTGCATTTTCCAACACTATAATAGCCACCATTTACTAAGTGATAGCTACATGCTAGGCATTGTACTAAAAATTTTACATACGTTCTTCCCAATTCTCACTACAACTTTTATATAAGAGACCAAAGTGCAAACAAGTTAAAATAAAAAAAAACTCAGGGCAAATAGACTTTGAAGGCCAAGCTAGTTCCACCATGAGTGTATTAACCGCCCACCCTCCAAGACCTCCTCTCTCCCCAACATCTATAAAATAGATTTGAGAGTGAGCAGGAAGTCTGGATTCTGGTCTTGGTTATGCCACTAATCACGTTACCTTGGACACACTATTTTTAAACTTCTGTCAAATTTAGTAGTCAATCTCTTTGAAGGAGGCCTATTAGAATTCTAACTTAGACCTTGCCTACAGGTATTTGACTATCAGAAGTCTTAATCCAAATGAACATCTCAGACATGTGTCAAATTCCCTTTCCTTCCATGCCTTTAAACTGAAACGTTTAATGAGCCAGAATATGAATTTTTCTGTAAATTTTCCAGAAGATGTCAGGAAATTCTACAACTCAGTGTTAAAATTGGCAGCTTTTGGCTGAGTTATAAAATTTCTGGAGAACAGAAAGAGGCTTTTTCAGGAGACAGATGCCTTGTTTCTCCTGCAATATCTGTACTTCAGGTCACACTCAACTCCCAGAGTACCCTTTGCATGGGTGGTCTGTAGAATACTCATGACAGATAGTTCCTAATGTAGATCAGTGTCCTAAGTAACGCAGCATAGTGAGAATGAGCATGGTCTCTGTGGTGTGCACAAGCATTGTGGGCACATTCTGTGATGATAAGGAGTTGGGGCTGGGAGGGTCTTTTAGAGTGTGAGGAGTATGAGGAGCTGAAGGAAGCTCAGCATTGGACTACAGTACTACTGACATTTTCAGCTATATAATTTGTTCTTGTGGGACTTGTCCTGTGCATTTTAGGATATTTAGCAGCATCCCTGGCCACTACTCATTAGATGACAGTAGCACACACACCACTCCATTTGTGAAAACCAAAAAGTCCCCAGACATTTCCAAGAGTCCCAGGAGAGTGATGGGGGAAGGGAATCACCACCAGCTATAAAACACTGCACTACTGGTAGAGATGTGATATGGTCAGGATTAGCTACCTAGGTTATAATAACCAACAACCCCAATATCCCAGTAGGTTAAAAAAGCAAGGGTTGTTTCTTGCTCATGCTCCGTGACCATCATGGAATGATAGAAAGAGTCTAGACTTCACAGTTACTACTCAGAGGCTCAGGCAGATGGAGCAGCCAACATTTCTAATATTGTGAGTAGCCACGCCTGAGGGAATGGAGTACTCTGGGAAATCCCAATTAGTAGTTAAATGCTTCATCCCAGAAGCTTCACTTCATATCATTTGCTCTCACAACCCATTGGTCAGAACTACATTCACCCAACCACAGGGAGACCAGAAAATGTAGCCTTACCATAGGCCCAGCAGAGAGAAGAACTATAGATATTTGGCAAGTTGCATTAATGACCACCACGATGCAAAAGAGATCTGTCTTCCCTGTTAATGCAGAAAGAGAAAGTGCTACAAGGTTACCCAATACTTCCCCCAAAAAACAAGAACAACATTGATGTAATAATGACTACAATTTGGATTGTGCTTTTTACGTGTCAGATAGTTTAATTTTCACACAACAACCCAATGTGGAAAGTACAGTTGACCCTTGAGCAATGCGGGGTTGGGGCACTGAACCCCTGTGTCATCAAAAATGCATGTATAATTTTAGACTCCCCAGAACTTAACTACTAATAGCCTATCTTTGACTGGAGCCTTACTAGTAACATATAGCTTAATACATATTTTGTA
The DNA here is from genome assembly GCA_028627145.1 of Eidolon dupreanum. Lineage (NCBI taxonomy): Eukaryota > Metazoa > Chordata > Mammalia > Chiroptera > Pteropodidae > Eidolon > Eidolon dupreanum. The sequence continues at coordinate 55,934,065 of CM053507.1, read as the reverse complement.
TATTATATGTGTTATGTACTGTATTCCTAAAATAAGCTGGAGAAAAGAAGATATTATTGAGAAAGTTAAAAAGAAGAGAAAATACATTTATAGTACTGTATGTATTTATTGGAAAAAATCCACATATAAGTGGACCCACGTAATTCAAACCCATGTTGTTCAAGGGTCAACTGCATTTTTATTCTTTTCATTTTACAGATTACGAAACCGAGACACAAAATGCTTAAGTTACTTGCCTAGAATCATATAGCCAGTAAGTAGCAGGACTGAAATTTGATCCAAGATCTCTGACATTAAAGACCAAGCCCATAAAACTCACTTTATAAATCAATTTAACTATTGTGAAAATCACTTCCTCTCACTATTAGTTTGAATGAGCAAGTTGTCTCTCCTGTAACAACTGTCTCTGAACTTTCATGGTTTAAGTTAGAGGCATGACTGAGATGCATTTGCAAACTTATTCCATCCCTAACATTTTTTCTTAATGAATCCCACCATTTTTAGAGCATTTGGAAGAGTACCTTCAGCCACTCCATCATGGGATGATAATGCTCATAGAAACAAATAAAATGTTTCAAGACATTTAAAAATAGCACTGAGCTCCACATCACTTTGTGTACTAAGAAAGGCTCCTACGCTGAAAATAGGTAGTAGACTCAGAACATGAATACTGTGGGATGCTGTGACCACTCAACTTGAAGCAAGCCCAGGTACCCCTAGAGTTTCTAGATCCTAGATGTTAAACCAGGGGATTAATTACAAAAGCAGGTAATAATAAAACAGACTAACATTTATGCTAGAAATTGTGATAAGTATGTACTTTTTCATACAAAAAAAAATTACTAGTAATATCACCATTTTAGAGATGTGAAAACTGAAGCTGAGAGAAGTTAACTAGCTAAGGTCACAGAGCAGGTTTTTGGAGAGATTAAAGACCTAACACAAAATTTCAAGCATTTATCCACACTATTGGACACATGAAGATGCTTAATATGCTAAACACACACACACACACACACACACACACACACACACACATACACACACATCTCTTCTAGTGTCTTCCTCTCTCCCAAGTCAAACTTAATATTTATTTCAAAGATAAAAAGGTATAAAAGACAGATTTATTTCACTTTTTTCTTTCCTTGATCCAAAGGGTTACCTGAAAATCATTAAATTTATCAGGTCTCCATACAGTCATGCTTTCTCAAGTAGGCTTCATAATGAGATAACAGTTATTTACTCAAGTTATTATCACTGAAAGAAACTTTAGATTTGGATATGAAATGACATAATCTCCCTCAAACTCAAATTCCAGTGTTCTTTTCTTTTTTGTAAATTAAAGTATAGTTGACAAACAATATTATGTTAGCTTCAGATGTACAACATAGTGGTTCAACAAAGTTATTACATTATGACTATATTCAGTATACAGTATGTTAATTACATCCCCCTGACATTTATTTTATAACCGAAACTTTGTACCTCTTAATCTCCTTCATCTTTTTTACCCATTCCTTCACCCCACCCTCCATTCTGTGGTTTGTTCTCTGTGTTAATGAATGTTTTGGTTTTGTTTTATTTTTTTGTTTTCTTTTTATAATTCCACATGTAAGTGAAATCATACAGTATTCTTCTTTCTCTGTCTGACATATTTCACTTAGAAAAATACCCTCTAGGTCCATCCATGTTGTCGCAGATGACAAGATTTCGTTTTTATGACTGAGCAATATTCCATTGTATTTATGTGTGTGTGTATCACGTATTTGTTATTCATTTATCTATTGATGAACGCTTAGGTTGCATCCATATCTTGGCTATTGTAAATAATGCTGTATTGAACATAGGGATGCACATGTCTTTTCAAATTAGTGTTCTCCTATTCTTCAGATAAATATTCAGAAGTGCAAGTGCTGGGTCATGTGGTAGTTCTATTTTTAATTTTTTGAGGAACCTCCATGCTGTTTTCCACAGTAGCTGCACCAATTTACAGTCCCACCAACACTACACAAAGGTTCCCTTTCCTCCAAAGCCTAACCAGCACTTGTTGTTTGTTGTCTTTTTGATAATAGCCATTCTGACAGTGGGAGGTGATATCTCATTGTGGTTTTGATTTACATTTCCCTCATGATTAGTGATGTTGAGCGTCTTTTCATGTGTCTGTTGTCATCTGTATGTCCTCCTTGGAGAAATGTATATTCAGGTCCTCTGCCCAATTTTTAATCAGATCCTTTCTTGATACTGAGTTCTTTGTATGTATTTATATATTAACCCCTTATCAGAAATATCCTTTGGAAATATCTTCTCCCATTCAGTAGGTTGCCTTTTCATTTTGTTTTTGTTTTTGTTTTGCTGTGTCAAACTCCAGTTTTCAATGCCATATTTGAGAGGGCTGTTAAAGATCTTTGGTAATAATTATTGTTAAAGGAGTGAGGATATAATAGGAAAAGAAAAGCTGAAACGTGGCTTTTAGTGTCTGCTAAGGAATTTAAATAAATTTATTTAAGAAAAAAGTGAGATGAGTGTAAGATTTAAGGAAGTCTTCCCTAATTAAGTTGGAAACAGATTGTTAAAGGTAATAAGGAGCATATAGCATCTCCCTCCCTGCAGAATTCCGAGGAGAGGACAGTCTGTGCCAGATGGAAACAGCCAATGTGGTAAAAAGAACATGGCTTTGCAGCCAGACACTTCTGGATTTAATTTCCAGCCATGTCATTTACTAGCTGTGTGACCTTGAGCAGTGACCTCACCATGCTAAGCTTCAATTTCCTTTCCAGCAAAATAAAAACAGCAAATGTACTCTTTTGGGCTTGTAGAGTTATCTACATAATCAAAGGACATAATGTATAGATGGTCTTTTATAAACTGATCAGAGTTATGCAAGCACAATTGAACCAAAATTGAGTTTATTCTACTTCGTAAAACCTACCCCTGCTCCTGAACTTGCAGACATAGAATAGGAGCAGCAGTCAGAATGATCTCATTTTAGTTCCACTCCAGGTATAAACAAACTAAGTGTTTGGGAGGAAGCTTCACCAGGATATCCATTTTTCTGTATCCGTTTTCCACCAGATGAATCACAGGCTCCCAATACTGAAATAACAATGTTTGCTTCTGAATGAATTAGTCCTGTCCCTCAATACAATGGTTATAAAGGCCTCATGGTGTTCTCTTTTAAACTTGTATTAGTGTTATTATTTGCAAGACCTTCCTCTAATGGGAAAAGGTGGAGGAAGCCCTACATCTAGGCAGGTGCCACTTTTACAGGCGACTTTTTTATTGGCGACTTTCCTAGGCAGCTGTCGAGAATGACAATGTCTCTTCTGTTTAAGAGGTTACCCATCGGAGTCCGTGACCATTGCTATGGAGACAACAGTGAAATCAAAGAAAACCTGGGTATTGGGCTTTTAAAATCAACATTTTCCCCAGATTGACCACCAACTGAAACTGTTCTTATAGATTGGTTTTGCTGTTTTGAACTTCCTATATGAATGAAATTATAAGGTATATACATATGCTGTTGTGTCTGCCTTCCTTTTCTCAACTTCAAGTCTATAAGATTAATTTTTATTGTCACAGATAATGGTAGTTCATTCTCATTCATTGCTTTGCAATATTCCAGCGTGTGACTATACCAAAATTGTTACATTCTACTGTTAACGAAGATTTGGGTTGTTTCCAATTTGGAGCTACAATGAATAAAGCTGTTCCAAACACTTTTATACATGCGATTTGGTGTATGTTAGGACTCATTTCTTTCAGTAGATACCCAGAAGTAGAATTCTGGATCATGAGACAGATATAGATGTTCAGATGTTCATCTTTAGTAGGTATTGCTAAACTGTTTCCAAAGTGGTTTTACCAATGAACTCTGCTACCAGCAGTGTAAGAGAATTCAGGAATTCAGGTGCTTTACATTTTTACCCACAAATAGGCCTTACCTATTTTCTTAAAGTAATAGCTTTTTATTTTAAAAGAGTTGCCTTTAAAAACTTGTACAAGTCCATATAACACTCCCAGATGTTACCAATATCAAATAGTATCATGAATAGAGCAAGAACTTGAGTCTTATAGATGTTTTTTCTGATCTTACTGTGCCATTAAGAAAGAAAGAAATTTTGTTTAAGAATTTGTTGGTTGGTTTGTATGAAAAATATGAAGGAAGCAGAAGGGTTAATTACTTTAGGCTAAATATTGCTTTTACTTTCTTTTGCCAGAATCCAGTGTTATTTGTTATTAGCCATCGATCAATACACTTAATGGGTCAGTTGAAGATATTGCATATCCCCTGAGTAACTAGAAACTGAGCAATCTTGGATCCCTATAATTAATAATAAAACAAATTAGCCTTCCTAGCAGAGTCTATCTTATGTCATAAGTGAATTTCATGTCTCTTCCAATGTAGAACGGGTCGATGGTTCCTGCCAGCAGTAGGCAATACTCTGATATTGGTGGCTAAGGGCCAGTCTACTGAAAACCTCAGGGTTGTTTTTGTTTCATCCAAGAAGTATGACTTTTTCATTTCATCTGGAACCAGAGTTTTATTTTAAATTTGAAAATAGAAAACTTAAGAGTTTCAGTTTGAGGAAAGAAGTATACATACATTACTTATGCTGTGAAGCACTATGAAAGAAACTGGTGTAATTAATCTTCCAACCAAATAAATTCAAAAGCCCCTCCATGGACCCAGAATGGCCACTTCTTTTGCTATCCCTTCACCTCGCCACTGTGGATCTACACCAGGCCAGAGTTACTAACATCGAATGCAGACAGCAACTGTCTAGTGGCTCCTGGCTGCTCCATCTTTCAATTATCCAAGGATAAAGCTATAAAAACATCCACACTGCCCCTCCCTTGGCCTGTGTCTCTCCCCGGTGCATTCTTCATTCTATGCTTCTTGTCAGAGTAGCATTCTTCATGAGAGATGCGTCAGACTTTTTCCTCAGTGAGCAGAGAATAAGAAGTTTGGCATGACCTTGAGAAAACTGCTTATGTTTCTATGCCTCAGTTACCCTCTCTTTGAAATGGGGAGTGGTGACAATCACTTCTCAGCTTTTTGGCTAAGATCAAGTGAAATGAGGAATGATGACAAAATCTCCTAGGAAGGCAGTGAGTATCAAGTGATATATTACAGAATGCCTCTGCCACTGCTTTAGGTTTGGAATAAAGGAAATAAGATAGAGACGTCCATGTTGGGTTTTGAGGACAAGATCAGGAATTCAGATATTGGTAGTCCATGAGATGGGAGTAAAGGCAGACAAATGAAACCTTCCAGCAGGCCAACAGGGCAGCTAACCACCTAGGAAGCATTTAGCCTACTGGCTAACAACACTGTCTGCAGTCGTGTAGGCTTGGGGTTCAAGCTCAAGCTCAATCAAGATCTAGCTGGGCGCCTATGGAGAGTCATTGAGCTTCTCTGTATTTCTCCAAGTAGTTTCACCTTATCCTGAGGATAGCTGCGGGGAGTTTAGAGGGTTTTTGTCAGTGGAGGGGTGCAATAAGATTTGCCTTTCACAAAAATGTCTCTTTGAGGTCTCATAGAGAAGACTGATGAAAGAGAGAAATTAGAGTCAGGGAAATTAGGGAGCTGCTTCCCACACACGGACCTTTGGAGTAGTGAGAGCTCTTGGCAGAGTTTTCACTGATCCATCAAGAAATGAGAAAGGTAAATATTGTGTGTGTGAGTGTGAGTTTGTAGTGCAGATGACTGTATATGTGAGAATGCCCTATTATTTGTAGATGACTGTTTTTTCTCCTTTTTTTAATGTTGAAATGCCTTTCATTTATAGATATACTGCTCATAATATCATAGTAGATGGAGGAATTTTACAATCTTACAAGACAAAATAACATGTATGTCTATGCCTCAATTTATTTGTTTTTAAATTATTATTTCTTAGTCCATGAAGTCCCCAGATCTGGTAACTGCTGAGTTATATACCATCTCAGTGGTGCCTGGTGAAAGCTGAGTTCTTAGGGAAAGGAGGAGGCAGGTTAGAATGTGAAAGGTAAGCAAGCAGATATGTGGGTGGAAAAAAAATCAGGAGAAAGGAGAAAGAAAAGAGAGTGGTCTCCAAAGAGTCTGGTTTCTCCTGTCCCTGAATGAAGCAGGGGTGGAGCACTGACCTGAAGCCCCACTTCAGTGCCTTTACTTTTTCTGTTTCACCCCAACCCATGTGAGCTCCTGAGCATCTGTCCTGAGCACACATACATCAAGGTGAAATGCCTGCTGGAAAATGGTTAGCTCCCACCTCACGTACCAGGAAACTATGGGTGCAGCTTCTTTGGACACTGCAGGACCCACGTGAGGCCACCGGGCCTGTGACGCCCTTTAGCCTATGCCTTTCCTCTGCCCTGTCCTGGACAAATGGACCTCTGGAGAAGGCTCTCCAAAGCACCTGAGGGAATTCTGCTCCCCTCTGAGACAATGGCTACCACAGTGACTCTCAGACAGAGCCTGCAGAGGTGGGAAAGAGTACCACCAGACCCAGGGAGCAGCAGGCTCCTCGAATTTTAAGCAGCATATACAAATTAAATTAGCAGGGGTTCCACTTCATCTCCTGAGCCGATCAGCTACACTTCCCAATAATTCCCAAGCCAAATTGACCCAGTTTGAAATTAAAATCAGGTTTATTTTTAGAGGGATATATTTTCTTCTTCTTTAGTCTCAGTGGATGCTTTTGACGTTTGGCCTGATAAACATCTGAGTACATTATCCCCAGATCTGCTGATCCCTTCTTAGAGCCACTTGATAGATAAAAGGCCTTGTAGAGTCTAGCTCATGTATATTCAGATGGTAGATGCAAGCCCCACACCACTCTTGTGCCAGGGATTCTGTGTAGAGCCGTGCCCCTTTTCTTTCTCCTGTCTGCTGATCTTAAGGCTGGCGTCAGAGTCCCATGAACTGGGGGAAAAAATAAAAGAAACCTTAGAGTTTAAGGTGATTTAGAGCCTGGTCGCACTTGGGTTCAGCAGAATCTACCAGCATTCTTTGGAGACCTGTAACATCTTCTCTTGATAAAAATCTAGTTGATATGAATTGCCTCTTTGCAGCCAGGTCCAAGAACATTTTACATCCTAGCAGAAAGCTCGGTAATTTTCTTTTGTAGCACTTTCCACAAGGAATTATTAACAAGCTCATGTAGTTAATATCAAATTCTTCCTGAAGGCCCCAGCAACCTCTGACTTGCCAATCATCATCCCAGAACCCAATATTATAATTTCTCAGCAAACAAGTTAAATCAGCTGCTAGACCATTGGGTCTCAGCTAGGGGAAATGTTGACACCTATTCTCGTCACCTCCCAGACATTTTCAATGTCTGGAGACATTTTGTTTGTTTGTTTCAACTGAAGGAGTTGGGGGAGGAGTGCTACTGGAATCTGGTAGAAGCTAAAGGCCATAATGCTGCTAAACACCTCACAGGGCACAGGACAGTCCCCCACACCTCCCAGCAAAGAATCACCCAGCCCCAAATGTCATTAGTGCTGAGGTTGAGAAATCTGTTCAGGATAAATCCATTAATGTGTGATTATGCCTAAGCTGGGCAGGCCCACTCTCTCAGTGATTAACATCATCTGTGTTTTGGAGTAAGGCAGAATCAAGCTCCACTTCTTACAAAGTAACTTGGCACCGTTTACTTGACCTCCTTGAGCTTCACTTCTGCATCTGTAAGCTGAGAATAAAAATATTGTTCCCTTATACTGTTCCCGTGAGGTTGACATGAGATCATTCCTGTAAAGCTTATAGAATCATCATATATGACACGTGTTTATTATTGTTGTTATCATTATTATTATTGCTCCTGTTACTTTTTGAACAAGGAAGTTTGGAATTAGCTCTTATATCAGTTAGGATAAGCTACATTGTGCTGTAGTAACGAACAGCCCCAAACCTCAGTGGCTTATACAGCAAGGGCTATTTTCTCTTTGGTATTATGTGTCCACCTTAGGTTGGCAAGGGGACTCTGTTCATAATACTTACTCAATAATCCAGGCTGATGGTGCAGCTCCCATTTCAAATGATGTTCCCACTGTGCCAGAGCAAAAGAAAGCTCTGGAGGGAATAAAGGTTTTAGCCTGGAAAAGACACACAACACATGTGCTGACAACTCATAGGCCAGAAGTCGTCGCACAACCCCACTCAATCACAAAAGTTATAGGAAGTTGAATACTACCATTTTAGCAGACGGTAGAAAGCAGGGAAATGTTTTTTAACAGGACAAATGATCACCACCGACCTTTAGCATAACGATAGGATGAACTTTTTTTTTTGAGAGTGGTGCATTTTTCAGAATGGGTATTTTCTAGGAATGTATCATCCTTATTTACCGATTATTTATATTTAACAAATACTTGCTGACGGTGGACCCTGTGCTAAGCAGCAGGGATATAATGGCAAGTAAAAACAGATAAAATCCCTGTACCCATGTACATTACAAGCCTTTGTAGGAGAACAAAATCAATTAAAATCTCTCACTAATGAGTTTATAGTTATAAATTGAGATTAAAAACTGAAGGAAAGAAACAGAGCTCTGTGGGGGAATATGGTATAGATTAGGAGTCAGAGATAGCTTGTCTTAACTAATGTTTGAGTTTGATGTGTAAAGGATGAGTAGGCATTCACCAGATGAAGTACAGAGGGAGTAAGTAACTTTTAGAACAGAGGACACAGTACAGGCAAAGGCCCTGGCCAGGAGAGGTCCTAAAGTTTGAAGCATTCAAAGCAGGTGTATGGGACTAAAGCAGGGCCAAGAAGGGACATAGTGGCAGATGACATGAACTCTGAACTTACAAAGCAGTTCATATGTTTGGAAGGTTTCTAATTCCTTTCTCTTACCAGAAATGTTCTAAAATCACAGCACTTTACAGCAAATACTCTGAGTCTCTCTCCAAACCTGAACCCCAGACCTAAACCTTCAGTATAATAAAAGTATCCCTTTCTGTATGTACTTCTGTGCTCAAGGAGGCCTCCCACAGACTCTGAGAAGGAAATGATATATTCACTCATAGCAGCGCAACTGCCTACCGAGAGAAAAACATAATTAATGCGATTGACAATATTTTTTTCCCTAATGGGAATGTGGGTTGCACTCGGTCTATCAAATGTATAGAGTGGGAATGTGTCACCTCCTTAACTTCCAAGGGTTGGAGTCTCCAGAACTGCTCCCAAAACTGATTTGAGTTAATGAGTCCACCCAGTCTCACATCGACATTTTTACATGGATAAGAAGATTTGAACAACAGTTACTTAACTGGGAAGCAACCAGGATTCTCAAAGTACTATTGTAAGAATTTCACCTGGCATGCTTATCTTAGAGAAGAGGAGAGAAATAGCTTGGATGTTTCCCTTCATACTTGGACAGAAAAACAGCAAGCCCTCTGGTCATCTCTCTTTGAGTTGAAAAATATAATTTGGAAACTGTATAATAGTGGAAATTATTTAACAATAAACATGTAAATAATTAAATAAGATAATGGAGTGTCAAGGAGGAGAAGAGGAATTTCTTTAGGAGGAGTGGCTGGGGGAAAAAAAATCACCATATGAGGTGACATTTGGCCCAAGAACTAAATAATTAGAGGGAGTCAGCCATGAGCTAGTGGAGACAAATTACCAGGCAGAGGGAATAGCAAGGAGAAAAAGAGTTTATGGTATTGTAGGAGCACAGAGGACAGGGAGGAAGTGGTAAGAAATAAAGTCAGAGAGATGGGCAAGATCCAGATCTAACAAGATCTGATAGTCCGTGGCAATGAGTTTGGATTTTAGCCTATCAGCAACAGGCACCATGGGCGAATTTTAAGCAAAGTAATAATAAGATTTCATTTGTGTCTTGAGAAGATCATTCAGGCTGTTTTGTGGAAACTGGGCTAAAGAATGAACAAGCAGGTATCCGAAGAGATCAGGTGGGGATCTGAGCAGTGATTACAAGAGGGATGATAGTAGTTTGGAGATACTGAGAAGCTATCAGATTCAGCAGAAAATGTAGAGCTAGAACCAATAGAATTACTGCTAGACCAGATATGAAATATGAGAGAAAAGAGGAAATAAGGATGATCCTCAGGTTTTTAAATGTAAGTAATGGGATAGGTAAAGGTGTTATTTTCAAAGATGAGAAAAGAGCACATTTGGGGTAGATGGAGCCAAAATTTCTCTTCTGTGCAAGTAATCTTTGATATTTCTATTAGGTACCTAAGTGGACATGTTCAGGAGATATACATATATGTATGGAGCTCAGGGCTGGAGATACAGTTGGAGTGTTCAGATGTATAATATGCCAAATACCACAGAACTAATTTGCATTGTTACCGAAACATTTGACATTTCTCTATTTATTCATTCAACAATCAATGTGTTTACTGTGACATCATGTGATATTCTATGCTGAACTCCAGCAGATCCAAACTCATCTTGGTTTTTGATAGTCAAGTAACACAACTCTTCATTGGTTGTTTTATCTGTTTAGTCTTGAGTATGGCGAGTCTGTTGAAAAAGAGGTGAATGAATTAGAGATATTTTCATATAGAAAAAGAAAAACAAAAATTGATCAGTTCTAATATACAGACTTTCTATAGATATTGCTGCAAGAGTTAATTATCATGCCACTGAGAAGTTCTGATGCAACCTAAGGTTGAAGAACTAGATTGGATGCCCACATTGTGGACTTTGTTAGTCTTTAAATGATCTCTGCCTGCCTAGAGTTGGTCTTATGAACCATTAACATTTTTAGAATCTACATTTATACCACCAGGAGATTAGAAAAATAGGATCATTTGAGACATGAACTCTAGAATTTCAAGACATTGTGATGCTTTGACTCTCCAAAATATCCACTATTTCAGCTTAAAAGTTAATCAAACTATATGATAGAATTTAGATAGTCAAAGCAAGCAGATGATGAGGAATCAATATACTCTTTAGCTAATTGTCGTGATAACCCATAAGTCTAATGTAAAAGATAAAAATCATGTCATCTCTCTGCCCCAATTCTGTCATTTTTAAAGGTTTGGTTTTGATATAGATAAGTAGTGGAAAATTGCAGTAAAGTCTTCCCATTTGGGTGACAGTATCTAATATAATCCACCTTTAGAAAATGGCAAAGTGCTTTGATCTGTCAGACTGTGTAGCAAGCAAATGATATAGAATGTTCCAAGTTTGCGTAAAGGTCTTGCTTCACAATTAAAAAAACTATCATTCAGAAAACTAGACCCTAAACTTCCTGGATTTTTCCAGGAATTCCCTTACCATTTTCTACTAGATCTAGACTTATAATAATATAAGTTGAAATGTTATACCAATGCATTTCAGTCTACTGGTTTCTTATTCAAAAACAAGAATAAATGTAATATGCATAGTCTGATAGTATTCTAAATGCTATAGTAAATTTTACATTACTAAGCAGAATGTCTTAATGTTTCATTTTAAAAGACTTTATACATCTTTGAGTAGCATTTACAGTATTTAATGTACATGTGTTAATATGTGGCAATGATTTCTAAGGTTCAGGTAAACTGGTTTTTATTGGAATGCAGCAATGATATGGTATCTTTTGTGACACAAACAAATGTAATATAATGCTTAAGCCCATATGTATTTAAGTCCTTCTGTGTATAGCATCATAAGGAGGAAAATAGCTCCCAAAGCATAATAAAATCTCAATAGACATTCAAGGAATGTTGAATAAATAAATATCTCAAAATATCTATATGTATTATAAATAATTAGAATAGTAGTAGTTAACACTTGCCAAGTTTTTGTAATGTCTCAGGCACTAGGCTTAGTACTTTAGAGGTATTTTCAATTTAATATTCACAAAAATCCTATAAGGTATGTTTTATCATTATCTTGATTTTAAAGATAAGAAAACTGAGATATAGAGAGTTAAAATAATTTGTCTAAGGCCTGACAGCTGAGTAAAAATGAGATTCATGCAAAGGACAGTTAGACCCTAATAAATAGTGTAGACATTGGCTAAATCAAAACAATATCATGACATGGATCTATCATATATACAAAACCATACATGTAGTATATATAGTTTAAAGAATAATATGAAAATGAGCACTTATACCTAACTTAACAGATACATTTCACCCTTTTTATTTACACTTTTACTATGGAAAATCTCTCACATGTGCTAAAATAAAAAGAGTAGTATAATGAGCCTTCATGTAGCTATCTGTCCAGCTTTTATCACCTGTCACCTAAGGAGTTTAGGCCATTGTTGCATCTTTGTCCCTACTCTTGCTCTCTATTCTCAGATTATTTTGAAATGTTTCAAACATTTTATTATCTGTATTTATTTCGGTATGTGTCTTTGAAGATGAGAACTCTTTAAAAGACAATCATTGCCAAAAAACTATTATTATACACCTTAAAGAAATTTACAAGTGTTCCTTATCATAATATCAAATGTGGTCCCATTTCCCTGGTTGTTTTTTTTTTTTTTTCTTTCTGTGTGTATATATCTGTAGAAATTATTTTACAGCTCGTTTTAATTGCTATGTAAATGAGGTCCATCTCAAGTCTCTTTTTAATCTATAAGTAGAAACTTATTTTTTTTCAATAAAAGTTTTACAGATCTCAGGAAAAATCAGCATCCTACAAGGCAGAATATTTTGCATCGGCAAAAACTTAAAATGACAAGAATTATGCTCTTAGGTGTCTTCTCTTTAGGACCTTAGTCTAACCATATCTTGTATATTTTTGAGAATTTTGTCAAATATTTTTTTCTACCCATCTAATTGGTTTTTTTGAACCACCTGATATTTTGCAAGCAGGCTTCTCCTTTTAATCTCAGAAGCCTCTTGCTTTGCTCAAAACGACAACTCCTTTTCCTTTCATTTCTTCCCTTTGCCACTGAAATCACAGCCCTGCACTGGTTGGCTTCCCCATGATTTCTTCTGGCCTTCATTCGCCACAGCTAAACAGCATTTGGTAAAAGCATAATAAATGGTGGCCAGGATTATTATTATAGAAAAAAAGGAGAAAATGGGCAACAACTCAGCCATGATGAAAGGCTATACGATCATTGCCAATTTCTTCACTATGAGAAGGTCTTGACATTATAATTCCAGAATTCTCAGAATTGGCCATGTTTGATGTTGGCTCATTTGCACCCATGAACTTTATGACTTTGAGTCTTAACCTTTCTGGCCGGTTTTTCCTGGTACAAATGGTGGTGATAATAATACATTATCTCAGAGAACTGCTATAGAGCACAATTTCTGCCCAACTGTCAAGGGCTCAGGGAAAGAGAGAGGGATTTTAGTGCCAAACATCTCCAGTGAAATCCAAAAAAAGAACTGAGGCAAGTCGCATACAACCCTAGTTTACATATTTTAAAAGTATCATTTATTTATAACCCTACCTCATTTCAAATGGATTTTTGGCTGCTCATATTTTGTATAAGTAGCAGTGATTCAACTCTTAACTAATCAACTTGAAGATGCAAGCTGGTGATAAGAAATTGAGAGGTAAGCAGCAAAGCTTTGTTTTAATTCATCATCTAAGAAATATGTTCGTAACCCAAACAAGAAAATGAGTAAAGGGCATAAATGTTGAATAAATACAAGTATACAATATATATATATATATATATATGGAAAAAGTTTCATATTGCTAATAATTGAAAAAATGCATGTTTGACAATACTGTCAGATTTTTCACCTATCATATTGGCAACAATTAAAAATAAAGACTACCAATACCTAGTATTGGCAAAGATACAGGGAACTGGCATCTTGCTTGTGGAAATATAAATTGGCACAAACTTTCTGAAGGACAAATAAGATGATACCTTCCAAAATTAAATCATAAAATATTATTTGATCCAATAATTCCACCTTTAGTAATTTGCCTTACAGAAGTGTTTAAATATGTGATCAAAGAAATATATACACGAACATACATTGTTTTAAGAGCTAAAAATTAGAAACACTTAAGGAATTGTTTATAATTTTGATATAACCATATACTTGAACATTTTTGCAGTTGTTAAAAAACAAAGCCTATCTATCTCTAAAATGGAAAGATATTCAAAATACATTTTAAGGTGCAAATACTAGTTGTAGGAAATCGATAAATTGATAGTGTGATCCCATTTTGTAAATATGTGCTTCTAGTTATTTTATGTTATTGGTATGTCCTTTCTACATTATTTTATTTAAATATTTATTTAAATATTCTAGTTTTGAAATTTGTGTTTACTGCTTTGGTTAATATGGATTAACCAAAAAGATTTTTTTCTTTTTTTTTTAGATTGAAAAATAATTAACATATAACATAATTTATGTTATATGAAGACATAATTAGACATACAACATTAGTTAGTTTCAAGTGTATAACCATGATTTAATATTTGTATATATTGTGAAATGATTGCCACAAAAAGTCAAATTAACATTTGTCACTATACAGTTACAATTTTTTTTCTTGTGATGAGAATTTTTAAGATCTACTCTCTTACCAACTTTCAAATATGCAAATACAATATTATTAACTGTAGTCACCATGCTATGTATTATATCTCTGTGACTTATGTATTTTGTAAATGGAAGTTTATACCTTTAGACCTCCTTCACTCATTTTACCCCCCTCACCTCCTGTCCCTGGCAACCACCAATCTGTTCTCTGTATTCATGAGCTCAAGTTTCAAGATTTTTTTTTTCTATTTCCACATATCAAATATAAGTGAGATCATACAGTATTTGTCTTTCTCAGTCTGACTTATTTCACTTAGCAGAATGTCCTCAAGGGCTATCTATGTTGTTGCAAAGGCAAGATTTCATGCTTTTCATAGTTGAATAAAATTCCATTTTGTGTGTGTGTGTGTGTGCGCACACGTGTGTATATAAAACATTTTTTGTCTATTCATCCATCAATGAACTCTTAAGTTGTTTCCATATCTTGGCTATTGTAAATAATGCTGCAATGAACAGGGGGGTATATATATTTTTTCAAGTTAGTGTTTTTGTTTTCTTCAGAAAAATACCCAAAAGTGAAATTCCTGGATCATATAGTAGTTCCAGTCATAACTGGGGGTACATCTTTATACTGTTTTCCTCAGTAGCTGCAAACAATTTTATATCCCCCTGAAGAGTGCACAAGAGTTTTATTTTCTCCACATACTCAACAACACTTTTTATTTCTTGTCTTTTTCTTATTTATTTTAATTAGTTTCAAGTATACAGTACATTGGTTAGAAATCTATACAGTTCATAAAACAATCCCCCCAATTGTTCCCTACTTCCCCTGACTCTCCACCTAGCCAACATATTAATGCTAACTGCATTTCCTATGCCATGTGACCATCCATCAGCTACTAATTTATACTCCTTTAATTCTTCACCCCATTCTCCCAGCCCCCAACTCCCTGCCTCTCTGTCTGTCACCAAATTGTCCACTATATTTATTGGTCTTTTTTTAATTAGTTTGTTCTTTTTATTCCTTAGATTCCACATGTAAGTGAAATGATATAGTGTTTGTCTTTCTCTGTCTGACTTAAATACCTTCTAGGTCCATCAATGCAATATCTTTTTCCATCTCCTTCCTTTTAGTCTGTGTGTGTCTTTTAATCTGAAGTGAATCTCTTGTAGGCAACATGTAAGGGTCTAGTTTTCCTATCCATTCATCCACTGTACCTTTTAGTTGGAGCAATTAATTATTTTCGACTTGAGGTACTTATTAATAGGAATGTAGTTGTTACCATTCTTTATTCCTGTTCTTGATACATACCTTTTCTTCTTAAAGAATTCCCTCCAACATATCCTGTAATGCTGGCTTGGTGGTGATAAATTCCCTTAGCTTATTTTTTTCTGGGAAGCTCTTTATCTGTCCTTCAACTCTAAATGATAGCTTTGCTGGAAAATTATTCTTAGTTGTATATCCTGGGTCTTCATCCTATCGAATATTTTTTGCCAAGTCCTTCTGTCCTGAATAGTTTCTTTTGAAAAATCAGCTGCCAGTCTTATGCATGTTCCCTTATAAGTAATTGTTTTTCTCTTGCTGCTTTTAATATTTTCTTTGTATTCAACCTTTGGCATTTTAATTATGATGTGTGTTGGTGTGGGCTTCTTTGGATCCCTGATTTTTGGGATTCTCTGAGCTTCCTGGGGTTTTATGTCTCATTTCCTTCACCATGTTAGGGAAGTTTTTCATCATTATTTCTTCAAACGGCTGTTCAACATCTTGATTTTCTTCAGTTACACTGAGCAGATGTATATTTGGACCCTTAATAGTGTCCCATATGCTCCTTAAATTATTTTTATAGTATTGGCATCTTTTTCCTTGCCATCCTGATTGTGAGTCCTTGACTTTCCCGTCATCTAGATAGAGCATTTGATCCTCTTCTTTATTCGCTGTTTATTCCATTTAATATACTTATCATCTCAGATAATGTGTTCTTCATTTCAGACTGGTTCCCTTTTATAATTTCCATTTTTATTTTTATGCTTTTTATCTCTTTGTTGAAGTTCTCACTGAATTTATCTACACTTCCCAAAAGTTCATTGAGCATCTTTATAACCAGAGTTTTGAACTCTGCATCTGTTAGATTACTTGACTCCATTATATCTGATTTCTGTTCTGTCCTCTTGTATGGTTTCTGCTTCTTTGTTGTCTCATTTTGGCTGCCTTCCCATGTCAATTTCTATGTACTAAGCAATGCTCCTAAGTCTCCTGGTCTTATTAGTGTGGATTTGTGAAGTGAGTTTCCAGTGGCACAGTCCTGAGAGGGGTTCAGCTGCAGGCCAAATTTAGTCCAAGCCTGTGCCCCTCCAGGGGCCACATGTTAAGATTCAGGAAGCAATCCACAGATGCTGCACTTATAGTTGCCTCAAAAGGCCACACCAGAAATCAAGGTCAGCTGCCTCCAGTGTGAGTCTAGGCACTGCTCGTCAAGGAGCACCTGACTCGCTGAGGGTACACCTGGATGTGGCTTGGGTGGGGCCACGAGTTGGAGGAGGCGTGGTTTTCAGGGAATTATCTGGGTGGAGTGATCTTTGTTATCCAGTTTGATGACATCAGGGCTTTGGCAGTGCTCTGTCCCTGCACTGGGAGAGGGGAGGGCTCAACAGGTAACAGTGGATTCCATCAGCACTTCTGTATAGAGTGAGTCTCCCTTCGGTCTTCACTCTGACAATGTCTCCCTGTAAATCCCTGGTGCCCCCTGCACACAGCCAAATTGGCACTGGTGCTCAGAGCAAGCAGGTCTATCCCTGCAAAAGTCTGCTCATGGACGCGACCCCTTTAAGAAGTGTCTGCCACTGCTGCAGCCTCCATCTCACTTAGCAGCTTGAGACTGGGCAGCCCCGCACCCTCGTCCCATCCTACCCTCTGCCATTACAGAATGATTTCTTGAATTTCTCCCTATTTGTATGGCTTATTCATCTAGATCCCAGGGAATTTTTCCTTGCTGCGTGTTCCTTGTTTCCATCACAACTTTGTTGGCCACCAGAGGGATGGACAGAGCCTCTATCATCTACACCATTTTTTCCCTCCGAAACTGTTTCTTGTCTTTTTAAGAGTAGTCATTCTAACAGGTGTGAAGTGCTATCTCATTTGTGGTTTTCATTTGCATTTCCTTGATAATTAGTGATGTCGAATTCCTTTTCATGTACCTGTTGGCCATATGTATGTCTTCTTTAGAAAAAGGTCTATTCAGATCCTCTACCCACTTTTTAATGAGATTGTTTTTTTGCTGTTGAGTTGTGTGAGTTCTTTGTATATTTTGTATATTAACCCCTTATCATATTTGCGATTTGTAAATATCTTCTCTCATTTGGTAAGTTGCCTTTTAATTTTGTTGATGGTTTCAGTTTGATGTCGTCCCACTTGTTTATTTTTGCTTTTGTTGCCTTTGCTACTGATGTCAAATCCAAAAAATCATCACCAAGACCAATGTCAAGGAGCTTATGCCTACATTTTCTTCTAGGAGTTTTATGGTTTCAGGTCTTACATTCAAGTCTTTCATCTATTTTGAGTTAACTTTTGTGTATGGTGTAAGATAACGGCCCAGTTTCTTTCTTTTTTTTTTATGGCTATCCAATTTTCCTAACATCATTTATTGAAGAGAGTGTTCTTTATCCATTGTATATTCTTGACTCCTTTGTCATAAATTAATTTATCATATAAGCATGAGTTTATTTCTGGTCATAAAGGAAAATAAGACTTAATTCTTTGGTCCAGGACCTTACATCATAACAAGAGAAATAATAAACATGGATGTAGCTATTAGACTATAAAACAACACTATCAATAATTAAATAATTGAGTAATAAATACGATACAAATCTAGTAGAAACTAAGAGAGCAGTTGGGTCATTCTAAGCTGCGAGGCATGTTGACATGGAGGAGACCTGGAATTCAATACCAGAGATCAGACCTTGGACAGTCATTTCAGCCCTCCATATTTTAGGTTCTTTGCAGGTAAGATGACAAAGCTGGCCAAGGTAATCAATCTCAGTAGCTAATGGCTTTGGATCCAGAAAATCAGAATAAGACAAGAATTTGAAACTGTCTTACACAGGGAATTTAGGGAGAATTTAGAGGGAGTCTATAAATTGCAGTAGGATGTCCATAAACTCAGTGAGGTGTGGAGAATTGCTTCTTTAGCTCTACTAACCTTTATCTGAAACAATATTTTATTTAATTATGAATGTAGGCAAGAAACTATAATAAATTTTAACAGATAGTTTCATATCATTTTAGTAGTTGCTGCAGAAACCTTGAAGTATTGTTTATACTCATCAAAATTACTGTATTAGATTTGTTGCTAGATCTTGTTTTTCAATGAGTTATTAAATAAGCACATGTTAAAAGGATGTTTTTATTTTGATATCTGTATATCTATATAAAGTTGGTTGTTTTAGTTTATGCATTTAAAAACATGATGAGAGGGGTCTATAGGCTTCACCAGAATGTGTCAAAGAGTTCTAGGCACAAAAGAAATTAAGAACCTCCACCTATTTTTGTTGCTCTTGTTGTTTGCTTTCCAGCTGCAGCTGAAACCAGTGGCTGGCACTCTGGGGAAGAACACAAAACAAGGAAAGATAGCAATTCACAGGGGGATTTTGATGACATGAAGGGTAGGCACAGAGGAAATCATAAGTCAGGAACTGAAAGAAGTGATAAACATAGGCAGGCAGCAATAATCTGGGTTATCCTGAAAGTGTTTCATTTCCTCTTTGCCCTGATAATCAACTTAATTATGATTCTCATTATTTACTATTCTCTATCACTTCATTAAGGAAGTTACCAAAGACAAGTTTACAAATGTAGTGGGAGAGCTTAGAGATGGAAAGTTCAATGTTCTAGAATTTAAATCAGTGATTCTCTAAACTACCTGTACATTAGAATCACCTGGGAACCTTTAAAAAATATCAGTGAGGAGAGTAAGGATAATTTGTGTTACTGACTCAGAGATACATGAGAGAGCCTTCTAAATGGCTGAAAATATTTTATGTCTTGATCTGGGTGGTGGTTAAATGGGTGTATCTATATATGAAAATTTATTGAGCTATACATTAAAGATTTGTACAGTTATACTTCAATTTGAAAAAAAAAAAAAAGCAATTCCCAGCCCCTACCACTGATAAGTCATATTCAATTGACCTGGAGTAGTTCCTAGGAATCAGTATTTCTTAAAAAGCTTTCCCTGTCCCCACTAATCAACATTAGTTGATGCTAATGTGCAGCCAAGATTGAGAACCACCTAAAAGTGTCATAGGATAGAACCATTCACTCAGTCATTAAGTCCAGAAGTATTTGAGTGCTAACAAGTAGTGAGGATAGGGAGAAAGATAATTTCTGTTCTCAAGACCTTTTATCAAGTGAAATAAAGTACAAGTAATAATTATCACTATTGAGATATTAGCATATTACCTCGGGGTCATCCAGCTTCAGTGTCCAACCTCAGAATCACCTGGGGAGTGTGTTAAAAATAAGATTCCCAGGCTGTACCCCAGAGATTCTGACTCAGTAGGTCTGGCCTTGGACTTAAGGAATCTGCTTAAGGAACAATAAATAACATAAGGTCTGGCACATAGTAGGAAAACAATAAATAGCTATTGAATGTATGAGTTACTGGGCCACAGTAGCTGGTTTAATAATAAGGAACAGCCCTCTGATGGATGCATTAAATAACACTCAGTTCTACACTGAAGGAAACTGCAAGTTGGAAATATTAAACAATGTGTTCAAGGTCCAATAGTTGGTGAGGGGGGATTCAAACATGTTACATTCATGAAAAAATGTAGTTTTGTTTTGTTTCCCTCCCCCTATCTTGGGAGGAAATGGAGTGAAAGAACTAGTGTTATAGAAAGAGAGGAGGAGGGAGTAACCTGATTCGTCAGATCATTTCTTTTGACATGCTCCTCTGTTTGAACAGCAGCTGAGGATGCCCTAATGAAAGCCGGTATTAACTATAAGATGCTGGAAGACAGAATCTGGAAGCTCTGAGTTAGCACTTGCAAGTAACTTCAAACGCCTCTGCAGTGAAAGGGCAAGTGTTCTGGCATTGGATCTCATTTCCTCACATCCCACAGAGCTTTCTTGTGGGGCGGAGCCCTGGCCGAGAGGGAGGCTGTTAGCTAATTGTTCTGTCTGCACTTGCTTTCTGCTCAACTTTCAGTCCCTGGAGCTTTACTGAAAGTCAAATTGCTCTTACTACACCTTTGCCCCTTTTGTTATCCTGCTCAGCTACTGCAGATGCCACAGCTGCTCAGCTCTCTGCTTCATCATTGATCCCACAGAGGAGGCAATTATAACAGGGTCACAAGTGACTTGACTGGGTTTCTTCAGGATGTCTGATTAGGTTTCATTCTAATAAAAGCTGGGAAGGAGGTGGGATTTTCCTACAGGGATCTACATATGTCCTGACTTAGGCTTTGGCTCACCTCAGTGCTTTTGCTCTCTCCAAAAAGATACCTTTCTTACAAAAAGGGAAGTAGTGCCTAAAGGCATGTACCCTGGGGAAAGAGTGGATGGGTTTAAATCACCACCTGTAGTAACCTTGGATGGGTTACCTGACCTTCTGGGTAGTTCACTTTCCTCATCTGTAAAATGGAGATGACACACCACAGCTTGCTTCCGTTCAAGATGGCACAGTAGGTAAACATTGTGCGTGTATCCTCTTACAACCTCATCAAAATTAAACTAAATTACAGAACAACCATCACTGAGAATCGCCTGAAGTCTAGCTGAACATAACTCCTACAACTAAGGACATACAGAGGAAGCTACATCCAGACAGAGAGGAAGGGCAGAGACACAGAATGGGCTGCTCTCATACCACAAGTGGCAGTTAAAAATTGAGAGGGAAATCTCAGCTGCAGAAGTCCTCCCTGAGGAGTGAGAGAACCCAGGCCCACTCCAGGCTCCCCAGCCCAGGGTTTCAGTGCAAAGGAGAGAAGTCCCCATAACTTCTGGCTGTGAAAATCAGTGGAGATCATGGCTGAGTAAGGTAGAAGGCTGATGGAGTCCCAGGAACTCCTGTAAGAAGGGCCTTCACATTGCCTTACTCATGTGCACAGGCTTACTCATGGATTCACTCACTCTGAGCTCCAGTGATGGGGCAGCAGCTCAAAAGACAGCAGAGACATACAGAAAGGAACTGCATTATCTGGCTTCAGGGCAAGAGCTGGAGGGAGAGCTTTTTCCCAGACAGAAGTGCTGGCAGAAGCCATTATCCCTCTACTGAGTCCTGTGTCCCTACCCCCTACCCACAGTATGCAGACTCAGGCAGCCACCTCATCTGAGTCTTCATACACATAGCTAACAGTAGTCACCTGCTCTGGTGATTCCCTGAGACCCTGCCCAACCCAACATGCAGGCTCACCCAGTTCACTCTCAGGGGCTTTTCCATAGAAACGGCTTATCTTGGCTCATGCTGTAGACTTTTCTAAAATCTCTCAAAGGTTCACAAATCCCAAACACGTAGCATCTGGCCTCGGCATGCCTCATACCTCTTGCTAAGCAGTTCTAATCTTGGCACTAGCAGCAGCCAGACTCAATTCACAGCTTAGCCTCTCCCAGGCACCTCCAAGCTTAGCACAGATGGAAGATACCCACAGATCACTCAGGGCTTATGCCAAGTGACCTCAGACAGGGTACAGGCAATGGCTGAACTTAGCCAGGAGGCCCCAGGGCCAGGACATCCAGTGGCTGGCTTCAGACCATCCTGGAGCAGTACCTGGCCACCTTCATAGACGACACACCCAAAAGGCAGACAGAGCAGGCACCAGAGCCCTGCTAAAGTGAATCCTGCTTTATAAATTCAGCCCCTACACAATAGCTACTTCATTGTAGTCACCAGCAAGTCCTCACAACACATTAGCCTGAGGGTCAATCCCTCCCAGTGATGTGCAAACAGCAACCAAGGAAGGCACACACAATCCACAAAAGGGACACACCTGCAGCATCAGGTGACCAGGGAGACTGTGTCTCTGAGCACCACAGTACACCTACTACATAAGGCCACTCTACTAAGCCCTAATTAATATATAGAAATAAACACAGGGAGGCAGCCAAAATGGAGAGACAAAGAAACCTGTCCCAAATAAAAGAACAGTACAAAACTCCAGAAAAAGAACTAAAGAAAATGGAGACAAACAATCTACCAGATTCAGAGTTCAAAACACTGGTTATAAGTATGCTCAATAATTGCCGTGAGAACTTCAAAAAAAAGATAGGAAATATAAAAATGGAGGTAGAAAACATAAAAAAAGAATGAGTTAGAAATGAAAAATGCAGTAACTAAGATAAAGAATACATTCTAGGGAGTCAACAGTAGACTAAATGAAGCAGAGAATCTAATCAGCAATTTACAAGATAAGATAGCAGAAAACACCCAATCAAAACAGCAGTAACAACAACAACAAAAAAGAACCTGAGGAAATGAGGATAGTTTAAGGGGCCTCTGGGATAAATCAAGCACACTAACATTCACATCATTGGGGTACCAGAAAGAGACGAGAGAAAGAAATTGCAAACATATTTGAAGAAATAATGGTGGAAAACTTCCATAACCTGGCAAAGGAAATAGATATACAAGCCCAAGAAATTTAGAGTCCCAAACAAGATGAACCCAAAGAAGCCCTTACCAACACACATCATAATTAAAATGCCAAAAGTTAAAGACAAAGAATCTTTTAAGCAACAAGAGAAAAGCAGTTAATTACCTACAAGCGGGCTCCAATAAGACTGCCAGCTGATTTCTCAGCAGAAACTCTGCAGGCCAGAATGGATTGCCACAAAATATTTAAAGTGATGAAAGAGAAGGTCCTACAACCAAGATTACACTACCCAGAAGAGCTATTATTTAGAATAGAAAGATAGATAAAGATCTTACCAAAAAAGAAGAGGCTACATGAGTTCATCACCACCAAGCCAGTATTACAGGAAATGTAGGAGGGACTTCTTTAAGAAGAAGAGAAAAAAAAATAAGATCAAAATTATGAATAAAAAAAATGGTAGTAGTTACATATCTATCAATAATTACTTTAACTCTTTTCCCATTTAGGAAAAAAAAGTGCTGCTCATGTAGAAATACTACATTTTCTAGGATTTGACGTTTTCAGAGATTGAACTACTTAAGAGAGAATGCTATAACTAGAATGATGCCATTTTTTTCCCCAAAGACTGTCAATATACTAGAGAGATGTGAAAGTAATAATAAAAGCAAGATATTTCATGGCAAACTTTGTGGGTATGGTTAGGACTATAATCCATGAGATATCTCAGGGCAAATGAGAAAAGGTTAAACATAAATGGATTAAATACTCCAGCCAAAAGATAGGGTGGCTGATAGGGTAAGGAAACAAGACCCTTACATATGCTGCCTATGAGAGACTCATTTCAGATTGAAAGAAACACACAGACTGAAAGTAAAGGTATGGAAAAAGATTTCACGAAAATGGGAACAACAATAAAAACTGGGGTAGCAATACTTGTACAAGACAAAGTAGACTTTAAAACAAAGGCTATAACAAGAGACAACAAAGGACCTAGTAATCTCACTTCTGGGTATTTAGAAGCCCAAAAGAAACCCAAAGAAACCCAAAACACTACTTCAAAGGGGCATGTTCATTGCATGTTCATTGCAGCATTATTTACAATAGCCAAGATATGGAAGCAACCTGGGCGTCCATCAATGGAGTAATGGATGAGGGACGGGCGTGTCATATATACAATGGAATATTACTCAGCCATAAAAAAAGAATGAAATCTTGCCATCTGCAATGACATAAGTAGACCTAGAGAGTACTGTGCTGAGTGGGGCAAGCTAGGCAGATAAAGACAAATGCCATATGATTTCATTTATATGTGGAATCTAAAGAACAAAATAAATGAACAAATAAAACAGAAACAAACCTATAGAAAAAGAGAGCAAACTCACAGTGGTCAGATGGGATTGGGGTTGAGAGGATAGATGAAAAAAGTGAAGGGATTAAGAAGTACAAATTAATAGTTACAAAATAGTCATGGGGATGTAAAATATAAGGAATAAAGTTGGTAATATTATGATAATTACGTATGGTGTCAGATGAGTACTAGATATATCAGGGTGATCACTTCCTAAGTTATAGAAATGTCTAATCACTACGCCATACATCTGAAACTAATATAATATTGTATTTAAACTGTAATTGAAAAATTAAAAAAATATTTAAAAAATAATAACATACACCACTTCAGATCATGATGATTAAATAAGATTTTGCATATAGAGTGCTTAGCACAATGATTGATGCATAATAATACACACATATACAATATATATACATCAACAAAAGATATATATGCACATACTAACACACAAACAAATATACACACAAGAAACATATTGTTATGTCCTGACTACTTTTTCCTTCCTCTCCCTACTTCAGTACTCTCTCTGTGCTTTAAAGTCTATTTATACTAGTGCTGTCCAATACAAATATAATGCAAGATATATTTGTTTTAAATTTCTAGCTGCTACATTAAAAAATAAAAATAAGCATGTAAAATTAATTTTAATGACATATTTTATTTCATTCAATATAGCCAAAACATTATTTAAACATATAATAAATATAAAAGTTTTTAAGAAAACATCTTATTTTTTTTTACTAAGTCTTCAAAATCTGGAATGCATTTTTCAGGTATAGCACAACTCGATTTGGATATTTCAAGATTTCAATAGCCATATGGAGTATACGGAGCTGGAGTCTAATGTAACGGAAAGCAAAGCCATATCCCATCACCATCCTTTTATGAAACTTACCAATCCAGTATTTCTCCTTCAGGGCCTCTTATCTGCTTTTGATTCTTTCATTCATCAAGAAGTGTTTATTAAGTGCCTACTACATGTCAGGCACTGTGTTGAATGTTATGGATGCAAAGTGACATAGTCCTTGTTATGGAGTGAATTGCGTCCCCCAGAACTCACATGTTAAAGGTGTAAAACCCAATGAGTGTAATCTTATTGGAGACAGAGGCTTTACAGAGGTAACCATGTTAAAATGAGTTTACTAGGATGGACCTTAACGCAATATGACAGGTGTTTTTACACAAATGGAGAACACTGTGTGAAGACAGACATTCTGCTGAGAGCAGAATGGATTGGAGGGAAGTCAGGGAGGCCCCCTCTTATGTCTTTCTGGTGGGAAATTAGGAGCAACTGAAGAAAGAAGAGTGAGCTGGGAGAGATGGGTATTTGTGGGCAAAGGAGAAGAAAATCTCAATGTGCCTCTGAGGCAGCTGCCTATAGAGATAAAGGGGACTGCTTTGGAGGGGAGAGATAAACCTCAATGACCTCACCCCAGCCACTGCTACCTATCTAAAATTAGAGAATGTGATGCAAATGTTGAAGGAATCCTGAAAAATCCGTCAGCAAATTAAAAAGGAAAACACAGCAAAGGAGGCTGATTTTATCAGTTTTCTCCCAGAGCAACTCACCCATCTTACTCACAGGAATATTATTCTTGTCAGAGATTATTTTTAACATCAATTTGAAACCCCAAAATCATCAAAGTTGCAGATATGCTGGGATTGATTAATTTGTGTGGGGATTTTTTTCTGTGTTTTTGATCTACTTTGCTGGCTCTATGAGGAATATTTTCCCCTGCTGGACTTTCAGAAGAAGTACAATGAAGAGAGGAAAGGGATCTTTCCATACTGAAGTTTGTTAATTAATTAAAAGGCTATCAGTCTAGAGCAGGGGTCCCCAAGCCCTAGGCTGCAGACCAGTACCAATTCGTGGCCTGTTAGGAACTGGGCCGCTTAGTAGTAGGTGAATGGCAGGCTAACCAGTGAAGCTTCATCTGTATTGCAGCCTCTCCTCAATGCTATCATCGCCGCCTCAGCTCCACCTCAGATCATCAAGCGTTAGATTCTCATAGGAGCACTGGTCCCTGGTGCCAAAATGTTGGGGACCTCTGGTCTAGAGTATGGCTAGAAATTCTATAAAAACAGGCACTATCAAATGCTATTTGATATTGGATTCTCCTATGTCTTCTAAAATTTGATGGCATCTTTTTAGAAGTCTAAGAAGTGCTACATCTGGCTGGTATTAGCTTTGTACAAAAGGAAGAAACCATCCTCAATAACCCCCAGCGCTTGTTAGTGATGACAGCTTTAAATTCTACGTATGAATCCATCATCATTAGCACCAAGTCCAATTCAGAGCGGGCAGATGAAAGCAAACCTGCCAGATAAAAGGAAAATTAAATTAAGGATTTTAGTTAGGGGCAAAACAGTGAAGAAAGAAAACAACATTTGAAATAAATAGAACCCCAAAGGATACCAGTAAAACTCTTAGATATCATTAAATCATATGTGAGTCAAATGAAAAATGGAATGAGTCAAATGAAAAATGGAATGAGTCAAATGAAAGTCAAATATGCATTCACATGCATATAGCAGACAAGCATCTCACAGCTACTGTTTACTGTGAGTGACTGGTAGAACAGATTCAGAGAGCAGGGGAGGAACAGTTTCTAAAAGTAAAGAATGAAGTTAACACTTTATCACTCAGGCCAAAAGAAATGTCCCCAACTGGGCCATGGCATAACATTTTATTTTACTTTCTACTGCACAGGTATAATGACCTGAAATGGTTGTCTTTGTTTAAATTTCTTGTCTATTGCTTTTTTCCCCACTAGAATGCTCCAAGTAAGCAGAGACATTGTTTGATTTATTAAATGCTGTGTCCCCAGTACTGAAAACTTTGCCTGACATGGAGTGGGTGTCCTATAAATGGATGGAAGGAATAAGTGAAGTCAGAGTTAGGTCCTACAGATGATGACCTAGTGTCAATTAGCCAAAAATTTCCCATGTCAGGAACTTACTGATGGATACCCTACTCTAGATGAGGGGACTTACAAAGGAAGATGCTTTGCTATAGCAATTGGCTTGAACATTGTGTTATATACAATGACTGGTTCATTGGGAGTCTTTACTCGCCTTTCAAAATTGCACCTTTTGCAACGAAGGGAAAATACAACCTGACATTTCACTCAGTAACATTTGCCTGCTTTTCATCTTGGAATAACACATTATGTGACCTTGCTGGTCTCCTATAGCTATGCAACATTATCCTAGGAGCCACTGGTTCAAATCTTTCTTAGAGTCCCATAATTCATTCTCTAGGGTCTGCCACTTCTAAGACTTTTGTCTTCCATTTATCATTAATCCCACTGAAGAAAAAAAATGGCATCAGTTTCTATTTCAGCTTCCTGGTGGAACAGGCTGAATGTCAGCAGTCCTTAAGGACTGTTGGATATTCCCAGGAGATTTCTCAAATCCACACAACAGAGTCTCCAGCTGTGAGCTCTAATGCCAGTTCTATGCTAGAAGTCAAAACTGTCCAGTGATCTCCCTTAGATTACCTACAGAGCCATTCTCCACTCCCACTGAGAGGTCCCTTCCCGGATTAAGTTACTTTTGGTAGAAGAGGGTTTGGAGTCTCTTAAGCAGCTTACTGAATTTTCAGAATTCATTAAGTAAGGTCACTTAGTTGGAGGTGTAAACTATCTCAGCAAACTCCTACAGATTTACTAAAGAGTTGAATCAGGGTGTTCATACATGAATTCATTTAAAGAACAAGCTGTCTTAACACCTTGTAAATAGTTCTACTGTCAAAATTTCACAAGCTTTTAATGTTTGTTACATAAAAGTGCTTACCTCTACAAAGAGATTTGTGTGAACAGAACGCTGACATTGTAATGAAGTGATTGAGAGCATGGGTTCTGGGGCCAGGATGTCTCAGCTCAAATTCCATTGACTGGCTGTCATCCTTCTCTGTGCCTCAGTTTCTTCATCCATTAAGTGAGGCTTAGGGCAGTACCTATTACATAGGATTATTGTGAGAATTAAATGAGATAATTCATTTAAAGTGCTTTAAATTTACATTAATTAAAATTATACAAAAATTTAATTAATCACTTGCACTAGCCATATTTCAAGTGTTCAACAGTTATGTGTGACTAGTAGTTACAATATTGAACAATGCAGAGAAAACATTTCCATCTTCTCAGAAAGTTCTATTGGTAGAGATTGCCAGATACAGACTTAAAATCATCTCAGTAACTCTTACATTTCCTTTGCTTCCTTCCAATCAGCCACTAAGTATTCAAGTCTATATTTTTTATTTGTTCTCTTTTCTGTGTTCTCATCATCACCTATCCATTTGTGCCTTGACATCTAGCTCACTTTGTCTCCCGATGACTCACCTTGTCTGTGGCATCCTTCTGAGCTTCCCCAGGCTGAGCCCCACAGCACTTTCTTCATTCCTCCTCTGTGGGGCTCAGCTCATAGCATAGTGGCTGGTCACTTGGACCTTAGTCTTCATGATCCTCAAAGGCAGAGACCACATTTTGTTTATGTTTGTGTCTCCCACAATCCTTGGCATATAATAGGCATTCAAGAGTTAGCAGGAATGAATAAGTCTATAAATAAATGAACAAACTTTCCCCTTCCTGGGAGGAGGAGACTATATCTAGTTCTTAGTCATCTGTAAAGCATCCTCCTCTGAAGCACTTCTGTGCCCTGAGGCAGTGCTGACAGGCATGAGCCTGTAAGTACCTGCTGTGAAATCAGATGGCAAGCAGGGCATCTCCTCCAAGCATCATTTGGCCTCAGGCTTTTTAGAGAGATTCTACAGTGGTCTCATGGTCCCCTAAAAGAGACCATAAGTTATGCTCTTATCCAGATTGTCCATATCTGTGCCTTTAAGTGGGGTAGCTTTGGGCCCCTTTACAGGATCTTTTAGTCCTAGACCTCCACCTCCACAACTACCAACACTAATAAGAATAACTTTTCCCAAAAATAGCTGTTCTCTCTTTTGTACTAGAAGAGTAATGTGAGTGAGAATGCAGTTGCTGGGGTCCAATTAAGAGTTCCTAGCTGTGTAGCTTTAGTAACATTACTTAAACATTTTGTGTTCTGTTTTCCCTGACCATAAACTGAAGATAATAATGGTGCATCACTTATAGAGTTATTGTGAGAATTAGGGGAGACAGATCATGTGAATTCAAGTACATTGCCTGAGGCATGATAAAAAAGCTAAATAGAGATTATAGTGTTAGTCCTAGAATTCCAGTTTAACAACGCCCAAGAGTCATAAGACTAGCTCCCCATTTCCTTCCTTTAAAATGTAAAAATCATCCCTAATAGGAGTGAGCCACTATCAGGGATTGAGCTATGATAATTATAATAATGAGAACTAAGGTTTATGTAAGGAGCATTTAGTATGTATCAGACACTATACCAAATGCCTGACTTGCAATATCTAATTTAATTCTTGGAGAAATTTAAGAAAGAGAGAAACCAAGAAAAAAACCACAATGCCTTTTAATGACCTTTTCTCTAAAGTCACAAATCATCACTTCTGCTGAATTCTGTTCCTTAGAAGCATGTCATTAAGTCCAGCACACACGCAAAAACTAGGTGGAGAATTAGGATCTACCTCTTGAATGTAAGAAAATCAATAACTTTGTAGACATATTTTAAAAACCATCATAGATATAAGATGTATTTCTTACTCTGGGTTGTGGCTTAAAAAGTTTAAAAGTCACTTCTCTAGATTGACTATATTATCTAATTCATCTGTTAGAAATCATGGGTCCATAGTATGGTAGAGATAAAAAACCCATAGAGATTATTTAGACCTTTAGAATAGGGTTGGCAAACTTTTCTGTAAAGGGTCAGTTAGTAAATATTTTAGGCTTTGCAGACCATATGATTTCTGTTACAATAACTCAACTCTGCTGCAATAGTGTAAAAGCAGTCATGAGCAATATGTAAGCAATTAAGTATGTCTGTGGCCTAATAAAACTTTACTTATAAAAACAGACCATTGGCCAGATTTAGCCCATGGGCTATAGCTTGTCAACCCCTGACCTCAGCAGTGTTTATCAACCCTGGCTTTACAATAGACTGGAGGATCTTTTCATAACGACCAATGTCTAGGCCACAGCTCAGTTTAGTTAAATCAGAATCTCTGGGCATGAGAACCCAGATATCAGTATTTTTAAAGGAGCTTCCCAAGTGCAGCTAGAGTTAAGAAAAATCACTGATGCAGAGCATGATCGCTCCACTGAAGCCCAGCAGGATAAAATGTCAAGCCCTGAATCACACTCACGTCAAGTGGCAGTGTCAAGACTCACTGATACCAGGGAAAGGGGATTCCAGGGAGCTGCAACTTAGCGGGTATTCACCGTCAGAAATTAAGCGTGAGATTTTGCCTGCATGAGACATACCTGGGAGGGCTAAAGGTCTGGGACCCCTGGCAGAGGGACTTACAGAAGAATTGTGCTGCAAATGAAAGAGTGTGAAGGAACTTGAATGCAAAGACAGGTGTGAGGCCTGAATTCGTCACAAAGTGACTTTGAGCAAGTAAATTCACCTCTTTAGTTCATCTTTCTTATTCGTAACATAATAGCAAGCATTTTTGAATGCGTATTGTATAAGGCAATATGTAAGTGCTTTATGTTCTTTCTCCTAACCATTAGAATAGCCCTATGAGGTGGGCAATGCTAGGGTGTTTATTTTTGAAGAAGAGGAAACTAAGGATCGAACTATTTAAGTAACTTGCCCAAGATCCCAAAGCTAGGAAGTGTTTGAGCCAAGATTCAAACCCATCTTTGTGCCTTCAAAGTCTATGTGCTTGACTGCCTTCTATGTCTCTCCAGGTTCTTGTAAGGATTAAATCAGAAAAATCTATGAAAAATAAGCTCTAAAGCACTGTGCATATGTCAGGCATTATTATAGGTCAGTTTTCACATTCAAAGATATCAGTGAGTGGTGTTCTGGAAATGTTATCTATCAGAATGTTTTCACATGCATAGAGTCTTGTTCTGGTCAGCAGGCCACATGGCCCCTGATTACTGAGAAAGTCTCTCTAGACCACTACACCCACGAAGTTAGAGGTGCAGCTCCTATCTTCACAGGGCAGTACTAATGAGCATAGGCTATTCTGCCTCAAGGTGGCCAGGTCTCTGTCTTCCTGCTCCTGCCACAGAATACCTTCACTATCATTAAAAGGGTTTGCACCCACATCTCCATATTGTTTTAAGTAGCCTGTTAAATAAATGAATTGGCTTCCTTTGCAAGCAGGGCTTCCTCTTGCTGTGTCACCTTCCCTCTAAGCAAGGTTAAGATCTGCTCTGTTAGACTGTGGCAGCACTCACTGCTTTCAGTCTGTTTGCCTATATTGGTCAGGGCCAGTCAAGAGAGAGAAACCAGTTACCTAAACAGAGCAGGTTTAAGGCAAAGGATGTTATTAGCTATTTACAAAGTTGTTAACTAAGTAACTCAGAAGGTAAAAAGAGAACTTAAGGTATACAGTGTTGCAGAAACATTGCAAAATCAGCCCTGTGAGAAACCAAGCACCACTCTGAGAGTTGGAGAACTCATGTTTATTATGCTGGCGGTCCCAGAGGAACTAGTGCTCTGAAAATCTAGGCCCCGAACTTAGGGGCAATTTTGCTTTTATAGGTCTTACTCACGCTGTTACAGTTGGCATGGACTGATTGGTTGATTAGTCCTCAGGTGGTTATAGACCAAGGGAGTTGCTATGGGCTACAGGTAGTTACAGAGCATGAGATTTTTCAGACAGGAGCTTAAGCAATACATCTGTTATCTAGACAGAACAATCAAAGGGGAGGGTGAGTCTTCAGTTGATCTCTAGATCACTCTACCCTTTGGGCCTCTGCGGCAAGCATGTCTACAGAAGCAGAACAAAGCGGATTACAAGGTTAGCCATTTGAGTGGAAAATTCCTCTTCAATAGAGGCAGCAACTGCAGGAAGTAGTCACCACCCCCTAGAGTTAAGAGAACAAAGAGAATGGGATAAGATTATTCAAATTTAGAAGCTTGAGGAGGGGAAACACAGAGCTGAAACTCAGAGCTCTGAGGAGAGTGCTGGGTGCTGAAGCTGGTGTCTCTGAGGTCTCTGAGGGCCCTATGAGTCTGATATGCAGGCCTCTGAGGGTGGGACGCTAGTGTGGTTTTCTCTGAGGGACAGCAGTGAGGTTGGTTCAAGTGCTGAAAACGTGGCACACTGGATTCAGCTGCTGCTGAGGGAAAGCACTGCTGCTACCAGAAGGAAAAAGTTTTGCTGGGGTGCAGCTCACAGTAAGCGAAATAAACAGGAAGGAGTAAGTACTTCCCCCTCTTCCACCCTGGAGCTTCCACCTAGTGCCACCTGTTGGCAAAGCCTAACAGGGAGCAGATGGCGAAGTAGGAAAAAAAATTGTTTGCATAATCCAAGCCCCAGCATCACACAGCCAAGTATGAAAGGGTGAGTTTGGTCTTAGAGACAATAACTTAATTACTGACCCAATTCACCTCTTTGGCTATTGAGCATCTAAACACACTCTTCTATGCATTATTGAACATCCATACAACAACAAAACAATTCTGCATCCACCTCACAAGATACAACTATCCTCTGTACAATCAAAAACATTGTCACACTCTCCCCAAAATGAATGGATATAAAATCCTCAGTCATTATATCTATCTCAGGGCTATGTTAATTCTTACTAAAATTCAATCACAGCTTCAGGCTTTCTGTTATCTAAAGACTAAATTATAAAGTTAACCTCCCAAAAACTTGTATAAAATAGTGAGGGAAATGAAAACCAAGACCCGGAAACCAGTAGAATCCAAAGTTCCAGGACAGGAAGAAAACATGCTGTGAGTGGCTTCTTAGGTATAACAATGGGAGGACACAGTCCCGCTTTCACCCTTGATTCCCAGACCCATGAATTCTGGTGCTGGGAGACACAGCAGAATATAATTCTCTGACTTAAAGCCTCTACTGCATCCTATAAAACAGAATTCCATTATTTTCAGGTGCTGTCTCCTAACCAACAACATGCCTGAATCTTCAGTTAACCATTCCAACTTTAAATTAAGCCAATTCCTTTGGGTGATGGTTAAGGATGGTGTGGTAAGATGTGTTAATTCCATGGGCAGGAACTCATTGCTGCACTCCTCTTGCTATGAAATGAGTTCCTTGATCAGATGCAATGTTGTGAAGATGCCCTGATGGTGGATCAGGCATTCTGAAAGTCCACAGATGATGATGCTGGCAGCATCATATGGGCAGAAAAGGCAAATTCATATCCACAAGATGTGTGTATTCCAGTGAGGACAGATGGCTGCCTTTTCCTTGATGGAAAGGATCTAATGTAGTCAATCTGCATCCAAGTGGCTAGCTGGTCCCCCAGGATATGGTGCAATATGAAGGACTCAGTAGTATTTGTCTCTGTTGTTAGCAGCTTAGGCATTTAGCAGTAGGATTAGCCAGGTTAGCCCTGGTGAGGAAAAGTCCATGTTGTTGAGCCCATGCATAGAATCCGATACTCAGGTATTCGATTATTAGCTCATCTTGGTGGTAGAAAGGCAGGAAATGAATTTTGAATATTTTTCCATTTCTTTATTCCTCAAATCTGTATTGAGAATCTGCTCTGTGCCCAGCATGATGCTGAGTGCTGGACATACAATTGATGAGAATAACAGGTACTGTCCCTGTCCTTATAGTGTATAACTTACAAGCTAGGGTGAGAGACAGACATTAAAAAATTAAGTGAATATACAACATAATACTGGCTTGTCAGAATGACGGGAAAGGAACAGATTGATATGATAAAGTGTAATGGAATGGGAAGTAATGAGTACTACTTTAGGAAAAGTAGTCAGGAGGACCTCTCTAAGGAAGTAAATTTCAGCTGAGATGGATATTTACTGTGAGAAGGATAGGGAGGAACCAGCATGGATATAAAAAGGAACTGAGTATACCTGACAGAAAGAAGAGAAAGTGTAGGTGGCTCTGGGAAGGAGAAAAACTTGATATTCAAGAAACAGGGAAAAAAATCAAAAAGGTCCATGAGCGGGAAAGAATGACTCGAAATGATATTAAAGAGGTTAGCGGAGATCAGATCATCTGCTGAGAGGCCATAATTAATCTAGAAAAAGTGAGATAGGCCATTCATTGATTGTTTTTTCAGTATGAGCATGACATGACCTTCGTCACATTACAAAGATATCAACTCTCCTTAAATTAATTTATAAATTCTATATAATCCTAATAAAAACCCCAACAAATTGTGTTACTTAGAAGGAAAAAAACCTCACTTCATCTCTTTTTAGAGACAAAGAGCAAGAATCAGAGCTGGGAGACCAGGCAGAGAATGCTAATTAACTGTTCTGGTGAGCAATGATGGCACATTGGAATAGTGGGAATGGAAAAGAATGGTATCCTTATTGATCTTATAACTGAGTTTATACCCTTTTACCACTTTCTTTCTATTTCCCCACCCTCCTGCCACCAGCAAGGATCTAAGATATACCTTGTCACTATAGTTGATAATACTGTGTGTATAACTGAAATTTGCTAAGAGAGAACTTAAATGTTCTCACACACACAAAAAAGTTAACTATATGAGGTAATGAATGTGTTAATTATCTCGATGGTGGGAATCGGTTCACATTGTATCAAATCATCACATTGTACACTTTAAATATATGACAATTTCATTTGGAAATTGTATCTCAATTTAAAAAAGGAAGATAAAGATGGCATCCTTCAAGAATATGATTACAGGATCAGGCTTATGTTCTCAATAGGCCAACAAGATGTGGGCTTATTGGTTCCAACCCATTTCTAGAAGGCTGGAACAATATATCGGTTTTATCTCTTGAGCCAACTCTGATCAAGTGGTAGTAGTTGTGGTGAGCAATTTTTCAGCTCTGTGGGAAATAGCGCAGAGATGAATTAATGATGTCTGCAGTGATGATACAGGAGAAAAATGGTTAACAAGTGTCCCAGCTATTTGCCTTCTCTGGATCAAATGATTCTTTCCTACTCAGTAGTTCTTATACTTTGTTGAACCTGAGAATTTCCTTGGAAATGGTACAAAAATGTAGGTATCCAAACCCCATCCCTTAGAAATTCTGATCCAAAGATTTGGGGTGAGTTTTGAGCATCTATATTGTTTTACAAACTCCCAGGCAATTCTGATGAAGACTAGAGTTTGATGATCTGGTCTGAAATTCCATCATTAATATTCTAAAAGGGACAGCATTGGCAGGTTTTGCAAAGACAATGGATTGAGAATTTCAGATCATAATGCTAAATGATAATATTTATAAAAGAAAACCCATATGCATGCGCACTTATATATATATATACATTTTGTAAGAGAAGACCATTATGTCAAAAAGGATCATACTATCTAGTCATTCATCATCTTAACCCAGAGACCTCTAAGAAAGGAAATACCATTACGGGATACTGTTGGAAGAACCATTTTTAAGGTGCTTCTCTCTCTCTCTCCCTCTCTCTCTCTCTCTCTCCCTCTCTCTCTCTCTCAATTTCTCTCTCTCCTCTCCTTCCTCCCCATTAACACACAATAATTCAGCCTAACCATGAATTTTGGTTTCCAAGCTTCAGCTCTAAGGTCCAGGGCCTGGCAAAGCTAGCCCATACCAAGGAGAATTTGCTAGGTGGAAGTCATCTTACCACACTGCTGCAGTGAACAGAGAGACAGCCCTGGTGTTTCTTTTTAATTTATGCAGAAAAGAGGAGAACAGTCCCTGAAGCAACTGTATTTTATTGCCAAGTCAGGCACTGACTTCTCCTGTGGCCTTAGAAACTTATTTAGTGATTTGGTTTCAGTCTTCCAGTTCATAAGGAAAGGAGTCTGATATCCACCATGGAGGAGTTTCATGAGGAAGAAAATGTAAAGTTCTGCATGGAGTCATGGTGGTAGTGAGGGTCTACTCCTGTATGTAGTCATTCATCCACTTCATGAGATTCTACTACATACCAGGTTCTATTCCAAGCATTATCTCTATAGCAATGAGAACAGACATTGCTCCTGCTCCCACAGAGCAATAGAAGACTATCTCAAGGACGATTTGTGATGGCAGTTAATGTTTATGGTATGTTTCCAAATAATGTTCATATTTAATCATGCAAATCTCCAGCTTGCTCATCTTGATCTCCAGCATCATCTTATCAGTAAAATACACCAGTATTGTCTCCTTAAATATATATAATTAGCAGTGATAAGTTTGGGGTAACATGCAACTTAAACTGATTCCAGATAACTTAAACAACAATATTTTTAAGGAACAGGTGAGCAAGCAGAACCACTTGAATGGAAACACTCTGAGGGTAAGAGCAACAGACATCGTTGGGCAGTGTCCCTCAAGGTGCCGCCATCTGAGTGACTCAAATCCATCTTAAGTTTGTTCTTGCATTCTTCTGCCTGTGACTAAGATTCTCAAAAGGTCTGATTGGCTTTATTGGGTCTTATGCCCATGTATTGACCTGGGTAAGAGAGTAGGGACAGTGGATGAGAAGATCATACCTTGCTTGAGACTGTCATCCCACCAGAACAAGACGGAATTAGGGAGTGGTAGTTTACTCAAAGGAAAGCAGTGGACCACTGCGAGAAGAAAAGGATACCACTGTAGGACAAGTGAAAACCATTGGATTTCCACTCTAGTTGTTCTATTCTGTATTGTGCAGAGGCATGACAGTGGTTTGAGAAGTTCAAGTGGTTGATGTCAAAATGACAGGATGGGTTTATAAAACAAAAGTCACATATCCATGCAGTGCCCCAAACAAGTTTTCTAATTTTGAAAATATCTAGTGGTGTATGCCTGATTTCAGAGTGTTCTGATGGCAATGAGAAGGACTGGTTACTCTCTATAAATATTCTAGTAAATGACTTGGATTGTTCGAAACAACTTTTTCTGATTCTTTAATTTCTATACTCT
Source organism: Eidolon dupreanum (assembly GCA_028627145.1). Classification (NCBI taxonomy): domain Eukaryota; kingdom Metazoa; phylum Chordata; class Mammalia; order Chiroptera; family Pteropodidae; genus Eidolon; species Eidolon dupreanum. Next base: position 55,896,798 of record CM053507.1, on the reverse strand, counting down.
TCACTTTCTATCCTCTGATACTCAGAAACCCTGGTGATTAAGCCACTGTGTAATTTATTTAGTAGATTAATTAATATGTATCATTCCTCAACTTTTTCTTTCACACCTCTGAATCTAGCTTAATCCCCTCTGAATTCAGTGGTCTTGCCTCAGGCCACAGTGTTTACCCTGCTAGCCACACCCTTTCATCTCAAGCTTCCCTGCTCCATGCCTCTCCTCATGCCTTGCTCTCTTGATTTTCCACCATTTCTCTGGTTGCTCCTTTTCTGAGTCGTTTGTGGTCTCCTCATGCCTCCTTGCCATAGACTAAATGTTTGTGTTCCCCCAAAATTCATACATTAAAACTCACCCTGCAATATGATGGTATTTGGAGTTAGGTCCTTTAGGAAGTGATTAGGTCATAAGAGTAGAACTCTCATGAAAAAGATTAGTGCCCCATAAAAAAGGTGCCAGAGGGTTCCCTTTCCCTTCTGCCATGTGAGGACACAGAGAGAAGACAGCCATCTGTGAATCAGGAAGTGAATCTTCACCAGACACAGAATTTGCCAGTGCCTTGATCTTAGGCTTCCCAGCCTCCAGAACTGTGAGAAATAAATTTCTGTGTTTATAAATCACCCAATTTATAGTAATTTTTTATAGAAGCTCAAGCAGACTAAGATACTCCCAAATATAGCTCTTCTTGTGCTTCTTACCTGAACTCCTCTCTCTCTCTCTCTCTCTCTCTCTCTCTCTCTCTCTCTCTCTCTCTCTCTCTCTCTCTCTCTTTCCAGTCTCCCAGCCTTAGTGACTTTCTTTCCAATGATACCAACTGCCTTTTCCATTCAGGTGATCCCCAGTTTTCTGCCCTTTGCTTAAGTCTCTCCACTATGCCTTGATCTCATATTTTCAAATAATCTGCCTAGTATCCTTAACTCAACATATCCCAAATGAGCTCATCTCTCACCTCAGCACACCAGTTTCTTCTTCTAATTTTCCAGTTTCTGATGTCATATATTCAGAAGCCAGAAAAAATGTCATTTCCTTCATCCCTGCATCTGATTTGCAGCTGCCAAGTCCATTGCTACTGCTACCAACCTGGTGTGGACCCTTGTGATCTTGAGCTTCTAGCACTGCAGTCATCTGCTAATTCTCCTCTCTGTCTGTGAGCACACTTCCTTTTTTTCCATAGTGTGGTTTCTCATCACATCACTCCCTGCCCCTAAAATTTTTTAAACTCTTCCCATATCAAAAGGAGGGGGTCATGATCTAAAACGCTGACAGAGTAAATAGAAATTAGTAAAGTGAGTTCGATGTAAGAAAATTCAACTTTATCTTTCATGATCCTCAGTATAGAACAAAACACAGCACAACCATGAATTTTTTTGGAGATTATGATTATTTATCATAAGAAAAATGTGATAATAAATCACCATAGCTCCCTTTTTTCCTCAGTATGTTGTGAACACAGTAGGGAATGGTAGACACTAACTAACTATAGAATGAACACCTCACCTAAAGGGGACAGCTCCTCATGGGCACTAGTTCCAGGAGGATCATAGGCTCACTGTTGACAGGTCTTCTAGAATATCAACAGAAGGTAAAAATCTCAATTAAAAAAAATATATGTTGTAGGACAACCAAAGCACATCTTCATTCCAAACATGGCAAATGAGGTACCTATTTGGGACTCTAGTCTAAAGAAGAATCAGTACTCTTCCCAGCTAAAATGCTCATTATTGTTCTCCACCAGTTTTGCCCTTGGTCAAACCAGACTTATCATTTTTCTAAACTTGTTTTGAGCTTTCCTACCACCACACTTCACTTTATGCTGTTTCCTCCACCTAGAATGCCCTCTCATCTCCCATTGTCCCATTTTGAAATCTCACCCATTCTTCCCATTCCAAGAACTACTTCTTTCTAGAAGCTTTTCCAGTGATTAAAAGGGAGGTGTATTTCCTAGGATGGATGATCCAGGAAGCTATTAGCACATTTGCATGAATTGATTTATCAACCAGAAGCAGAACTTAAGGCTTTGAAAGATTAGGAAATGGATCTGATAAATTTTGATGACTTGGCAAAAAGAAATTCTATAATGTCAAATATACTTGTATCCAAAGGGTTATACAAATACATCATCCAAATACAACTTGATATTTTCTTTGTGTCATACCTTATAAATCTTGTCCTGAGAATGATGGAGAATTGACTACCTTTTTTTAAAGCAGAGATTCAGTTACTACTCAGGGAGCCTTAGGGCACTGACATTCAAGTCAAGGTCTTGGCTAATGCCCAGACTATATTTCTGGGCATTGGTTTTCTTCTCCTTCCACACTTTCATAGCAGTTGGAGTTCGTAATCTCAAGATGACATTCTATTCCTTGGCATTATCTCTTAATTATGTTTATATTATGATTTTAAAGTTCATTGTAAAAAATATAAAGTTTGTTGTGTACAGTCTCTTTAGATTCATATTTCATATTATAGGGCAAGTGTTTATAAGCCACCTAATGTAATAACAGAAATAAATGGAATAAAGAAATGCTTTTTTTTTTTTTTTTTAGCTCAGTCGCAGCATGGAAAAATTAATTGCACTCTTTCGCCTAGAGAAAACACTTTACTGCTTGGTTGAAATCAAATGTCAGGCCTTTCTTATTCAAGATGTCTTCATTCTTAAGAATAGGAAATTTTCTACAAATAAATATCACTAAAACTCTTGAAAGCTGTCAAATCATAGCCTAGTAACAAAAGAAGTCAAAAGAAGCATTATTTGTCACACTATTATTCTTATTCACACTCTGAAAAGATATTTTTCCTGAGACTCATTTAGAAAAAATTGCTGACAATGTCAACTCAATTCTTTTCCTCTTTTCTCACAAATATTCTCACTGCTATGATGGACTTCTTGAGGACAGTGGGTTCCAGTATCCCCAGTTATTTTTGATGCTAGACATTCTGAGGGCTTTGTGATCCATTGTGTGGGTTGTTTACAAGAAAAGAGAGCAAGATGACATGGAGCCTCTGAGCCTGGCAAGTTTCTAAAATGTCAGCCTGAGGAAAGCCTTTTCAAAGCCCAAAAGCTTGCCTGCAACTTAGGTGACAAGAGCTGGTGACAAACTAGGACAGGGAGATATTTACAGATAGCAAGAGCAAGAACAAAATGAGACTTTTGGCAAGACGGAAGCCTTAGAAGAATTGCCAGCTGCTGGAACAAATGGAGCACTGTATAAGGAAGGCAAAGCCTAGAGGTTAAGTCCTAAATCTGCCTCTACCTTCCCATTTGCATAGCACATAGTAGGCACTCCATAAATATTCGGTGACCTGAATGATGATACAGCAACATCTCCCACTTAGTGGTCACTTCCTGTCAATTCATTAGCCACAACAGTATTATTAGGTAGAGTCTATTACACCCATTTTAGAGATGAAAGACTGAGGGTCACACAATTTAATTAGTTAAGTGGTTCTCAACTGAAATAATTTTGCCCCCCTAGGGGACATTTACCAATGTCTTAGAGACATTTTCAGTTATTACAACTGGAGAAGGAGTGTCTCTGACTTCTGTCAGTGGAGGCCAGGGATGCTGCTAAACATCTGTCATGGATAGGACAGACCCTACACAAAGAACTACCCACTTCAAAATGTTATTAATGCTGAGACTGAGAAACTGATGAACTGATGAAAACTTTGATTGAATCCTGATCTCTGCTCCCAAACATTGTCTCCTAACCACAGTGCTTTACCACCTCACCAATGTAATGTAATTGTGCACCTAGGATAGTGCATGCTCACTAAATAGTTGCTGAGTGAATGGATAATGGAATTAGAAGAATGATTTATTTTGGGAATTCTTCACCCTTCCAGGCCTCAATTTCCTCAACTGTAAAATGAGCTTGACTTATTTCAGTTCCACCTACTTCGTAGTAGTACTGCTTCCACCTACTGCACAATTGTGCAGTTCAGGTGAGATAATGCCTTTGAAAGTTCTTTGTAAATCATTTTTTAAAAGTATAATAATAAGGAATTTTTATCATATATGCTAAGGTGGAAGTAAAAAAAATGTGAAGGGTAAGCAGGAAGCAGCAGTAAAAACTCTTAATGCATAATGCTGGACTTCAGGACAAGATTTCAAAATACACAATAGATAATATTAACAGAAAGTTGTAGTCATAATACTCTCCTCTGAAAATTGAAAATGTTCAAACCAATTTATCCTAGCCCTAAATTCCTGGTACCCTGGGATCTTGTAGGCCTCCTTTCTTATTATTTACCTTCTTGTCATTTAATTTTACAAAAAGAAAGACATTCCTTTAGTTGGTAGCAGTTAAGTGCTTTTTCTTAGAATTTATTAACAGTAACCCAATAACATGCCCCTGGCTGTTGAAAGAAATCATTTCTACTTGAATTGGACATTCTGCAGTATTTCTTGCCCCATTTGGGACTTTTTCACAAATTCCCCAATGAGGTCAGTATGAACTTACAAACCTGTAAACTGATATTAAGGGCAGTGAGTGGAGAATGTTAGCCATTTTAAATTGTTCACTGACATCAGCCCTTTAGAAAAACAAAAACAGATGGGAGAGATTTGCTGCCTCGCTTTTGGTCCCCCCTCAACCCTAGTCTACACAAACAAGACTGTTGATCCCTCTTCTCTGCCATAAACAAAGCTCCTCATGCTGTTTGAGCTGCAAGCCTTTGGCCATAAAGGAAGCAACCCATTCCTGATGGCGGTTCTCAAACTGTTCTGACAGCTGCTGCAGCTGTGCTGCTTGGCGGCAGCCCACAGCTATCACCATCATCACAATTGTATTATTAAGAACTAGCATGAGGCCAACATCTTCTGGGCATTACTGTCTGGGGAGAAGCCTAAAACCAAAGGGCATGTGTAGTGATGACAAATTCTCTGGTTCCTGATGGCTTATAATACATTCCTGCCTAATTACTCAGTGCATTCTGGGACACTCCCTAAGTGAAAGATAGTATCAAAATACATAATGTTAAATAATGACCATTTAAAATACATACTAAAATACAAATGAGTTGGACTTCACTTATTATGAGCCACCAAGAAAAGCTAAGCAAGGTGCTATCATGAAATACACTCCATAAACAGGATATTCAAAAAGGGAAACGCAGAAAGAATGGAAATGATAAATCCTCAAGCATATGCATTATGCTACCTAGGGATTTAATTGGCTTCTACTTGTCTGCAAACCAGTCACTTTTTCCCTTACATTATGACTTATAATGTACATTAACCCCCACTTGGGGAGGGGGGTGGAAATCTTTAGAAATTTAAGGGATATATCTCTCAGGTTGCCAATGAGCACACATGTGGACCAAAGACACCTTCCTACACACTGATGCCAGCCGCTCTATTGCCTTCCTCTCCCACCTGACTTTCTAAAATAACTTTAAATAAAAATTTTTAAACTTTTGTTTTCCCTCCATAGAAAATCCAAGTATTTTATGCTTCTGAAATGTTGTATCAAAAAAAGTAAAGTGCTCTTCTATTTGCCAAAACATGTAGGGATTTTTTTTTTATTCACTAGAATGCAGTTAACTTATTCTCTTAGCATCACTCATTAGTAGTCTTCCTTACTGCCACTTTCTAGCTGTGTGAACAGGTCACTTCACATTCTAGACTTCAATTTACTAACCTTTAAGCTGAAATGTTAAGATTAGACTATTTTTAAGCCTCCTTCTCTTCCAAACGTTAGGATCATTATCACTACTCTTTGACCTGTATGGTATGTTTATACTCCACCAAATGCTTCCATAGCAAGTGTATCAATTGCTTGTTTCTTGGGTTATGTATTCCTTTATTCTTGATCATTTGTGTCAGGAATGTGCATGAGTGTGTGTATGTATGTATGTGTACAAGTATATATTAGCATGTCAAGTTTAAGCCTTTATTGGATTATAGTCACAATTAAATAAGTTTGTGTACACTGTAAAGCACCCATCCCAATGTAGGCACTTGGTATATTTAGTTTACTGGTCATTATCAACAGGATTTGCACTGAATCCTTCCAGTCCATTTTCCATATAAGCCACATGAAATACTAATGAAAGATTCTCATCCCTGCTCTCCATATTTCCCATCCAATCTTCCAACTTTAAACCTTCCAGTTGTTTTCTACTGCTTCTAGGATGAAGGTGAATGATCTTCTCATAAACTAAAAGACCCACACACAATCATTCATGACCCCATGCATGGCTTGACCCTTGTGTACCTACCGCCCCAGCCTATCTCATAACACTCTTCGCCTTGCCTGGTACTCCATCCACACTGATCTCCTCCCACATTTCCTTCTAGCACAGGCCACTTTCACATATGATTCCTGTCCAAAATGTGTTTTCCTGCTCTCTGCCTAATTAACCACTACTTATCAGATTTTGCAGAATCATGTTCTCATCCTTTGGAGCAATTATCTATTTGTAAGTTTACGTAAGTGTGCATGGTTATTTGATTAATGTTTGCATCCCTCACTAGATTATAAATTCCATGAGGGAAGGACCAGTTCATTCATGCTCATCATTGTATGCCTAGCACCTAGCACATTGTTGTGGAAAGAAGGAAAAACTAAACTGCCTCTGTTATAATATCTTTTAGAAACTTTTTTCCCCAAATATATAGATGTCTCCAATAAGAATTTTGAAATGTTATACTAGTTTCCTGACCTCTCAGCTTCCAACTCTGGTGAATAGCCCAGTGAAGGAGAGTATTAAAATGGACTACTTTGAAAATCCTCTGACTTGCTGGATATTAATAATTTTCAAAGATGATTTTTGAAGCAGTAACATTTAGAGTGTGAGAATAGTGCTTGCAGAGGAAGTGCACAAGGCAGTCATGAAAAGCTAGCATCTCTAGTGCTTGGGGTTTCCTTGCAAGGATTCTCATTTAAGCTCCTTCAGGATTTAAATGTCTCACATAACTGCAACCAAGCTGGTCCATTTCTGGTCATTTAGTAATTCACAGGCTTCCTAGGGGTATGGATTCCCTAAGCTAAAGTAGAATAAACAGTGAAAAAAATAGCTACTGTACTCATCTTTAATGTAAAAATAAATAAATAAATAAAAGCTAAATTCTTTCCTTGATTCTAGGAGCACTTTTATTGTGGTATCAAGGCACAGCCACAAAATCTGTGGACGATGAAATAGGATTCAATTATTAAAGAAAGAAGACTCCACCTTTCCAAATTGCCTTCATCCCATGTGCTGCTGAAAATAGTTCATTATCATGCCTTCTAATTATCTTTTTTACTGCTTTTGAATTCATTAGTTAATAAGGCAGCCCTGCAATAAGTATTTTTTAATTACTCTTCAGGTGCAAACATGATGTATCTCCTTCATTGTGATTTTTCCCCTGCTGGATCCTCTGGAGAACAAAAGGCCTAAGGTGTCATTCTTCCCTCTATTGTCATCCATACCCACCAATCTTTGTGCCACCGTATTTATTACATAAGTCAGGCTAGAATAGAATTTAGAGTTAAGAGGAGGAATTTTGAAGATTATGTAGACATATGGAAGTCACTGAGTTGTGACAAGAACCAGAATTCCTCAGAACAAGATTTCATAGCAGGGGCTCTGAGGGTAAGCATTGAATGAGAAGAATACAATTTTTATTTACATGGCTTTGTTGAACAACAAAAACCTTGCTCACCATTTATTTTCTTCAAGGTTCTATCAGAAATTAGGAAAGATCCCAGATACAGTTCCTGTCCTCAGAAGTTTCTAGTCTTAAGGGAGCATTAGCTTTGTATGCAAATATTGATAATACCAAGTTCTATAGTGGAAAATGCTGTGAGAGGGGGCCGTCAGGAAGGCTACACACAGAAGGTTCATTTCTTTCTTTCTTTCTTTCTTTCTTTCTTTCTTTCTTTCTTTCTTTCTTTCTTTCTTTCTTTCTTTCTCTCTCTCTCTCTCTCTCTCTCTCTCTCTCTCTCTCTCTCTCTCCCTCCCTCCCTCCCTCCCTCTCTCTCTCTCTCTCTCTCTCTCTCTCTCTCTCTTTCCACAATAATTTATTAACCCCCTAATAGACCAGGCTGTGTGCCAGTCTCTAAGGTTATCGTGTTGAGCAAAAACCATGGAACTTACAGTCTAATGGAGAAACAGACATCAATCAGCGGTAACACTAAAGACTGCAAACTATTGCAAACTAACCTGGGTTCTATGATAGCAAGTGTGTGGTTTTATGAGAGTTTGAGAAAAGTCTGAAAGACAGGATGTAGTGGAAAGCCTGTCTTATAGAGGAAAGATGGCAGGGATTGACTTAGGGTAGAGTGCAGTAGGAATATTCTAGATAGGGCAACAACATGTCTGGGGTGGGCTCTGCAGCTTGGGAGATGCTACTCATACAGAGATACATTCTCATGAGGGAGGCCTTATTCAGCTTTCTGTCTCCCAAACACATATCAACTCCTATCTCTGGGACTCCATTCCAGAGCCTTCTGTTGCTAGAATTCCCTAGTCTAGCACTCATCTTATAGGATGAGGTTCCAGCAAGATGGCTCTAACTCAGCTACCTTCCTCAGTATGCACTGGGGCCATGAGAAACCCATGCATCTTTACCACACCAAATAGTTATAATAAAGAATCCACAAGTGCACCCCACCATCACTCTACTGTCTTCTTCTAGTTCCCTTTGTGTTTTAGACCTACTCAACTTGACATGCCAGTCAGTTGGCTTCAGAGCAAACATCTTATAAGAAAACACGAGATGTCCATCTCCTTGCAGGCATCCTGATCTCTACAAGTGGTTTTTCTGGAGGAGAAGCAACAGGCAGCCCCACAGGGAGCATAAAGAAAAGCCACAGCGATCCCTGGGAATCCTGACAGGTTTTCTCTTTCAAATTGTCTGTCTCCTCTCCTTTCCCAGTGTTCTGCTTCTATAGACATGGAGATAAGTCTGGTGTGGAGGGTCACAGGGATGACAACTGGGGGTAGCAAGTCAGGCTGGACAGCTCTTAATAAGCCCTGGAGGGTGTGAGTGTCCCCTAAAGTTTGTTTTTCCAATTCCTGAACAACAGGAAGAATCCCACTCAACACCAACACCCCATTGCAGATTTTTTTGGGGTCAACGTGTTTCTCCTTTGCAGCTTAGTTCATGTTGTTTTTATGTAAAATATGCATGTATTTATCCTTAAAAAAAAAAAAAAACTTTAACAGAGAAAGAATAATATCAACCTTGGCCCCAGAAATCTCAACTTTTCACTAACTGTGAAGCTTATCAGGGAACAGAAACTGATTTAAGATGTTCTTTGATAAAATAAGTTTACTTTGAGCTCTTCTCTGCAAGGTTAGTGTGGTTTCAGAGTCCAGTGAAAGAATACCCAGAAATACAGATCTTAGAATCCAGTATTAATTGTTTTTTTTTCTTATGAAACAGGGACTTTGGAAAACCTAAAACAATAACTGAAAATGGAATTTAGTGAGTAAAGAGGACAAAATCTTTAGTCTAATTGGAAAAGGAATGGGGTTTTTCCACTTTAATCTTAACATGAATTAGATAAAGGGATCAAAGGGCCGCCTACCTAGATATACTTCTCCTTACCTGTTTCTATCTCATCCCAGGTTTTCTGCCTCTTTTGTTCTGATTCGGTTCTGTGCTGCATTGCAGGCTTTTAAATCAAGGAGACGTGGTGGTATGTTTGCATCGCCTTTTCCCTCTGAGCAACAGGTTGGGGCCCTGGTTTGCCAGTATGTTACAGCCAGTACACACTTGACAGAATGTTAGAGAAGAATGTGCTTCTAGGACTCTGCTGCAGCTTTTTTTCTGGAGCAAGGAAGCTTGCAGCAGGAACAGGCATAGAATGGAGCAAGGCTGACACACACAGAACACTCTTGGAAAGGTGCCGGTTGAACCCTCATGTCTCCCACACCTCAGTGAAATACCCTCTCAATCAGGGTTGCACAAATACCTGCCCAGGTTATTTTTGCAAACCCAGCACCTTCTTGAAGAAATTTCCTAAGTATGAACTGCTGCGATTCCCATCCTTATCTCTTTCTTTTCTCAAATTATTTTGAATCTCAGCCCACCTGGTAATATTGGAAAGAGTTTAACAGCAAAAGGATTAACATGATGAAGTTTAGCCTCTATGTCAGTTTAGCAGTGTTCTCTTTGCCCCCCATAAATAAGTTGTTGTTGGGGCAAACATTTTGCTTGTCCAAAGCCAGCATCTACAGCAGACTTTCTCATTCTCAGCATTATTGATGTTTTGGGCTAGATAATGCCTTGTTAAAAGTAGGGGCTATCCTGTGCCTTTCTTTGTAGGATGTTTAGCAGTATCTTGTTCTCTTACCCACTAGATGCCAGTAGCACTGTCTCCTTCAATTGTAACAACCGAAAATGTCCCCAGACTTTACCAAATATTCCCTAGGGGGCAAAATTCATCTGGATAAGAACAATGGGCCTATAGAGATCATAGAATTGTGTCAGAAAATTTCCGATCAGAGTCTCTTTCCAATTGAAACCTTTTTTTCTGAGACTACGGTTAGGGAAAGAACTGATGCCTTCATCTTATAAATTATGATGGCTAATATCACAGGTTGAAGGTTGTCTCCTGAATTTCTGCAGCCCTGCTTTTCTGATAAGAAATTGAAGAGTGCCATGCAATTAATTGCTTCAGAGGGGCTTGCAGAGGGAAGTATAACTCCAATCCGTCACTGTTCCCCAGAACTGGCCAATATAAATTGCCAGTACTCATTGACTTAGAGATTAATTATTAATGATAGGGAAGCTTATGAATTTTTCAGAATTTTTTCCTTGTTGGGTGTAGCAGTCTGACTTCCTATCATGAGCCTAAGATCCTTCTAACTGTCCTACATCAAAGCCACAGGCTGTCACCCAGGGTGTTATCTTGTTCCATGCAGGCTGGCTGCATATGTTGACTCTAAATTTTTTAATCAGCCATTTTCCAACTCAACTGCACATGTCAAACTGTTGAGACAGAATCGGTTAAGCATCGTCTGAAACCAGCAGGGGCCTTGTGGCTTCATCATTCGATTTTCTGTGGCAGAATTTCACAATAAAAAATTACAGAAATGTGTATTTTGCTAATATGTCAACAAAATGCCTGCAGGAATTCAAAGGAGGTAAAATACCACCACCAATAATAATAATATCTCTGTATAGTTATTTCAATTTTCTGAAGGATTTTCGTATCTATTTAAGTATCTCATTTTCTCTAAAACCTATACTTTTAGATCACACTCTATTTTCATAAAATAAAATTAATAGATAGCTGATCCAATAATCCCTTAATAGAATTGATAATGGTGATGATTATAGGTTTAATAATAACAAAAGCATAGAGGAATTTTTTTAATTTAAAAAAATACTTATATCAACTTAGAGTATCAAGGGTTCCCTGCCTCATGGAGGATAAAATATATGCAATTGCTCAATAAATATATTTAACACCTGTTTTGTGTCAGGAACTAGCTGAGCCATGAACCTGAAAATCATGTGAATTTCATTTCTTGTTAGAACCATTTCTCAAAAATGTATTTTTTCGCACTCCTGACTTAGAATACAACAAACATCTTGCTGAAAGACATCATTTTGCAAATCAAATCTGTGTCTAGGAATGCTAGCATAAAAAGGTTATTAACGTGAAACATACATTTGGTATTGCTTTTTTAAAATGCAATCCCGATTGTGAATTTACTTTCCTTGTGAAAGTAAGTTCTGTTTTTAAAGACAGTTAATTGAGATTCCTGGATAAATTTTGTTCCCTTTGAGATTTTATTAGGGGAGGATATTTGCTATAATCACTACAAAGTGTTTGTTCTGAAGGCCCTAAAAAAAAGCATCCCCTTTGCTAAGAAAATTCAACTTAGGTATTTTTGCAAATATGAAAGGGCAACATCAGCAAATGAACTATCGAAACTTAAAAACAGTTTCATAGAGAATTAATCTTGTTTCTGAATAGCAAATAAAATTTAAAGAGAAGAGAAATCATCTGTCTTGATGGTGATCTACCCCTCAGAGTATTTCTTAGCTGTGGCAATTACAAGTACATTAGAAACAAATTGGATTGTGAGGAGATCATAGGGCCATCTTGATTTGAACCTCTCCAGTACCAGAATTGTATATTTCAGTCAATATTGTTTTTATGTTCACTTGTGTTAATTCTAATTGACGTAAAATTGTCCACACAGGTCAGGTAAAATGGAGAATAGAGCAATTTTCAGCTACTCAAGATAGTCATTATATTATAAGTATTCTAACCAGAATCCAGAGTAGTTTTTAGTGGCAGAGACAGTAATACTCACAAAACATTTTATGTATTCCCTTACCTTTTTTTGCTTCCCATAGGGTAGGGCTATACAACTTGTTCCAGCAAACAGTCTATGAGATCTCCATGCTCTATATTCTCCTGTCACAGTGAGCCTGGAAGCCATATGTTGTGATGGCAAAGTCATAAAATGGTGGTGCTTCCATCTTCCCAGGTCCCTGGGAAATAGAGCCCCCCCATAATCCACATTGGACATGTAGGGTAAGCAAGAAATAAACCATTGTTATCTTAAGACATTAACATTTCAGGTTTGATTTGTTACCATGGACTAAATTGGCATATCCTGATGAATTCATCCCCCTTTTGAATTTGCTTTTTCAATATCAATTTACATTTTCAGTAATACACATGGTTATCCTTGCTTATGGTTAACATGGGATTATTGACCCCAACCTCATCAAAAATACAAAATCTTCACCTACCAAGCCCCCCGCAATCACTTTTAACTTGCTGAATATGGCAAGAGCAGGCATTAATATATTCCCACAAACAAATTAAGAACTGTTACGTGTGTTAAAATAGTTGATATCCTGATGTCTTTTCTCATCTGTAGCATATGATAAATGTATTGCAAACAAGAAGCATTTGATAAATGCTGGCAATGTAATTTGGGGTGTGTTTTTGTCATTTCTTTTCTCCCATCTGTTGGAAAATTTGAGATCTCGCTCTTTGTGATACTACCTCTTTCTTTTGCCCACAGGCACTTTTTAAATAGCTAATAAAAAAAAATATATATCTACTTGGTTATGGATTTGACATCAGGAATTAACTGTTCCGTTGACAGGTCTTAATCAAGGTGAAACACGCCCTTTATAAATATTTTTGGCTTTGAACAATGGTATCACCAATGTAGACACACTCTTCAGGGCAGGAAAAATGAGATAATGATATATGTGGGTAGACTTATGAATAGACCCAATTTCTACCAGGTACTTGTATAATGATCAGCCTGAGACTAGAAATTAAGCATGTCTTGTATTTGTGACATGCTGCTCAAAGGAAATAGAAGTGCATGTGACATTCTCATGTACCCTGGAAATTATACTACTTTACCTCAATTTTAATTGCCATGGGCAGCTCTATAATTTAGAGCCCTGCATGTTTTCTACTGCTTAAGATCTGTGTTATGGCACAACCACATACATCCACACTCACTTGTATGTACATAGACAGTCACTAAACCCATAATTGCAGAAGCTGGAAAATTTGGTTTTATTTTGACCTTGTGAGTAAGTTTTATACTGCTTTATCAATATTTGAAAATGATGTTTATGTCCACTTAAATTAAAGAGCAGGCATTTTTAGCAAAAGTATTTGATTTTATTAGTGTACAGAGGTATTTTAGACATTATTGGATGTTTTCTGGATTTCTCATTTAACATATTATTTTTGCCAGTTACAAATTGGTTTTCACCATGACTCAGTGATGATGAGATATCAAAATTATTCAATAGCACAAAAGGGCATTTTGTTACCTTTAATATTCCTGTCAAAATCTGCTGCCTGAACAGAATTTCAGAAATTAATAGTAACTAAATCCAAAACTAATAACAATAAAAATAATTTACATTTGTTCAATATATTACTAATTTCGAAAAATAGCCCTTCTTTTCTATTTTTGAAAGAATCCTAATAGTTGTTCTGACTTCTTGTTGTGACAGAGAGATAGATGGTTAAAAGTATGTACTCTGGATTCAGAGAGAACTGAATTCATATCCCACCTCTACTATTGAGGGATTCTTGAACAGAGAGACGGGATACTGAGGCTATAAACAGGAAGCAGTGTTTATTGATGCTAGCACTGGCTCAGTGGATTCTTATCCAAAGGCCGAGCCCCAATTATAACATGGCGAGCAGTTTTATACCATCTTGTACTTCAACATTTTCACACAGCTATAGATATTCCATATAAGGAAGGAGAACATTCATTGATTGCCAAACTATATAAGAAAACCAGCTTAATTGTTTAAGCGGGGTTCGGACTGCCACATCAGCCAGAGAGTCCTGGGGAAGGGTGGGGGGTTCAGTCAGGAACTAACTCATTATATTACTGGAAGCAATACCCGACGGAGGAAATTGGACACTCAGACAACTTTGTTAGCCAGCGGAGCACATAGGGCTTAACAACACCAGAGCACGAGCTCCTCTTGGTTGAATTTCTTACAGTTTATATACTTCTGTAGTGTCCATGCAAGGGGGCATATGATTCCTTTGTCTGAGGTTTGACATGCACCTCATGACTCAGAATGGAGGGGGAGTTTGGGGTGGGAGGCTGCAAGGGGGAAGGAATTTCCAGACCACTGGTCTTATCTATTTACAGATCGTTCCTCTTGTAGATGTTGCAAGAGTTTCCAGAAGGCCATTTAGAGATTTATAGGATGTGGTTAATCTATGACCAGCTGAGTTGGTCATTTTGGCAAGCTCTTTCCTTTACATTTTCCAGATGCCTCCTCTCCTCTCTTAGTTCGAGCAGGAAATGGTCAGGCAGGGTCAGGCTGCCACACTACCACTTCTTTGAGATGTTGCTTTAATCCCTCTGAGACTCAGTTTCCTCATCTGTAAAGTGATATTGATGCAAGACATGGCAAATTTCTCTGGGTTGGTTGGGAGAGACCAAGCCCTGCTCCGAGTGAGGAAGACGGTCCTTTAGGAGAGAGTGAAGAAAGAATTCAACACACACACCAAAGTTAGAGTCAAACGGAAAGTTTATTAGAAAAGAAGTAATACTCCACAGAGTGTGGTCTCCTCCAGAGGCAGAAAATGAGAGGGACAGGGACAGGGACAGTGAGAGAGATAGATAAAGGCACTGAGAGGGACCCTGAGTGTTAGGGGAATTTAGTTTATATATCATTCTTAAGTTCCTGTGAGTAATTGTTTTAAAGATTTTGTTTACCCATTTCCTTTGATACAGACATACAGTAAGGAAAGGGGAACGGTATGTAGGGTAAAAAGGTAAGAATATGTAGAGTGAAAGGCCGCTGGCAGTTTCCAGTCTTTAATCCATAGGTTCCCCATGGTTTTAGCCAGAGGGGATGACTCTTGGTTCCTGTTTCCCCTGCACAGGCATGGGGAAATAGGTTGTTAGTAATCCAGCAGAAATCTTCCTTTGTTCTGAAGGTGTCCTCTTGGCCTGGCTGCAGGACCGATGAGCACATTGCAGTATCCAATTCTGACTTGATTAACATTTTAATTCTCTTGCCTCCTCCCTAGTTTAGTATTGATTGTAATAGTAATACCTACCTCAAGGATTAAACAACATAATGAATGAAACAGTTGGAATGATGCCAGGTATAGTAAATACTCAGTATTCAAAATATGTTAGCTCTTATGTGGCCCATAAGCAAATAGCAGGCACATTCTGTGCTTATCCTAGTACAATGGCTGATACAAAGCAAGGTTTAATGAGTACTTTTTAAATGGTGAATTGAGTATTAATACTTCCAGTTTCCAGATGAAGAAACTGAGGCTCTACTATTCATACCACTTTAGTCAGTTACTCTTTGTTCCTTCTGCACTTAAACACTCAATTTCTCTTATACATTCCACAAAGACTTATTAAGGTGAGCCATTTGCATTCAGATTTCTATTTAGCTCATGATTGAACACCTATTAAGTATCAGACACCACACTAACTGCTTGGACAAACTTACCTCATTAACTCATCAAAACAACCATGCCAAGCAGATATTATTATCTTCATCTCAAATTTAATTTTGCAAATATTCTTGCTCACTTACTATGCATCAGTCACTGGAGATTTTGTAGTGAATACAAAAGAAGAGGTCCCTGTCCTCCAGATATTTATAGTCTTACAGAGAACATGTCCTGGAGCAAATAATGCAAATGTGATGGGAGCAATAAAAGAGGAGAGTCAGAATGTTATGGGGACCTAGAGGATGTGACCTTTGCTGGGGCCAAGAAGGTGACTAAGAAAGCAATATTGAGGCTGAAAGTTGAGTTAATGAGTAAATGCTAGCCAAACAAAAATGACAGAGGAGGGCAGAACATGTGCATCAGCCTGAGGCCACGAAAGAATATGTCACATTTGAGAACCTACAGGAAGCACAAGTGGCTTGAGCCTGAAGGGTAAGACAGAGTAGTGGCAGATAAGGCTGGAAAGCTGTGCAGGAGCCAGATGGCAACATCTCCCTAAGCTTTGATAAGGATCTGGGACTCCTATTGCCAAAGGAAATGGAACATTATTAAAGGATCTTAAGCAAGAAAACGGTATCAGCAAATGCAGTGCTGAACATGGATTCAGTTCTTGCTCTCAAGTGTGATTCACAGCATCGGCATCACCCAGGAGCTTGTTAGAAGAGCAAATTCTTGGGTCTCATCTCAGACCTACTGAATCAAAACTCTTGAAGGCTGAAGTCCATAACTGTGTTCTAAAAAGTTCTCTAGTTAATTCTTACATGCACCATAGTTTGAGAACCACTAACTTTTGGTAGAGATGCTCATTCTTTGCTGCACACTGGAATCCCCTGGACAGGTAAAAAAAAAAAAAAAAAAAAAAAAAAAAAAAGTATGTATGCCTGGGCTCCAACCCAAATGTCTGATTTAGTTGGATATCAGGATTGCCTTTTATCTCCCACAGAAGATTCTAATGTGCAGCCAGGATTGAGAACTGCTATATCAGATAGGATGCAGGTAAACAGGTCAGTGGTTCAGGAAGGAGGCAATGGCAGTCTGGCCCAGGGAAGTAAATGAACAGAATAGATGGGTTCAAAAGATATATAAGGAGTGACTGCACAGTTAAAAGGAGATAAATCAACCTAGTCCCCAGCGTCCTCTCTTCACAAAACCATCTTTTTAGTCCATATCCTGGGCTTTAGTTGCCACACTCCCACCCAGAAAGACAATGCCCACTCCTTTCTTTGAATGGTTTCAATTCTCTGTATCCTCAGGACAGTACAGGTGAATTGGACCATCTCTCAGCCCCAGCTGTGAAAATCATCAAGATGACCCTTAAAAAACACAGCTGGTCCTGCATGCTGGATAAAAAACAAAGACTCTGGCCTCAATAGTACTAAATTATAGCCTTGACTTTGTGGACCTGCATCATCTTCAAGGCATCATGCTAAATGCTTTATGAGTACTACCTTCTTTCATCCTTATAACAAGCCTCGGCTCTTGGCATTGTTACTATTAGGATTCCCACTTTGCAGACGAAGCCACAGACAGAGTTCAATATATTGTCCAGTGTCACAGATCTGGTAAAGGACAGATTTGAGCCCAGATCTGTTTTCACTTCCTGGATCCCTGACCACTATGCCCTACAGAGCTATTCTGGCAGAGAAGGAAAATATAATAAATATATGTGATACATAGAAGATTCAGATACTGGACTGGCTAGCAAGTTAATACAGGGCTAAAGTAATTAAGGAAGGTTTCCCTGAAGGAAGTATGGCTTGAATGATATGTCAGACTTGAAATGGTGTAAAGGAGAGAGGAAGTCACTCTAGGAGTGGGGTGGGAATGGGGAAAGACTGATTGAGCACTGCAGAATCTTAAAGGAATGGATTGGTTTTCTGTTTGGGATATTTTTATGTATTTGTTTACTCTTTGTTCAGGGCATTACTGCATTTGGAGCTCTTGTGTTATGTTTACTGCATTGCCAGAAGCGAGCAAAGACATATAATCAGTGACTCAAATGCAAAAGTTGTTCTTATTGGCTTGCAAATTCTGGTAGCTAAACCCTGCATTTTGCAATCAAAGAGTAGTATGTACTTTACTTTGGAAACCTTGACCTACTCAAGGTCTTCTCTTGGCAAGAAATTAAGACATGGTAAAGAAAGACACAAATGATCTCATTTTACCTCTTCCACAAATGAGGTAGTATCTCTGTGAGGGATTTTTATAAAAAACAGAAGATAATTGAGTGTGACTGGGACACCAAACTCCACGTTTTCACTACAAATAACCCTGGAACAGAGCCCTAGTAAAGACTCAGATGGGAGGCAAGTATGCAGACTTAATCAAATTTGCTCCCAATAGTAATAATAGAAATAATCATGAACCCACAATATGTTGAGCCCTTACAGTGCAAAAATGTCTATTATTATCATTGTTATAATAGTCCTCTGAGGGTATTATTTTATAGCTATCAGTACAAATGCTCAGGGAGGTTGAGTACCCTTACCCTGTTCACACTGTGAGCATGTGAAAGAAGTAGGGTTTGATTTTAAGCATTTCTGTTTCTAAAATCCCTGCTCTTTGTTCTAAAGGTTATACCTATGGTGCAGGGCCAACTATCTCTGGAAATACTGGGAAAATACTTAATGTTTTGAAGCTTGGTTTTATACCTGAAAGTGGGAAAAATCTGTTCTGCCACTTTAAGTGTTGTTAGAATCCAAATTTGAGTAAGGGAGAAAGAAGTATGTGGGCTGCAGAATGCCAACTGCTAATGGCTGCTAAGATTTACTGACTGTAACGCATGCCAGGTCCTCTGCTAAGTGTCATACACATACTATTGCCTTTAACCTCTTATCAATTCTATAATGTAAGTATTGTCTTATTGTTCCTATTTTAGAGTTAAGAGAGTTAAAAAATTAAAAGCTAAGGCTCAGAAAGGTCTAATAACTTGCTCAACATCACTCATCTTCAAAGTAGAAAAGCAAGGATTTAAACCTGCACAATAGAGAGGGGCCCCTGCCAACCACACTGCATAACTTCCACATTAAAGGTGGACAAAGAGGAGACAGGCTGTAAGAGAGGGGAGGAAATGAATTTAGAGGTGGCAGCCAGGCGTTGAATGTAGTAATGTAGCCACCCTCCCAACCCCAGCACATTCTTGAGACAGAAGCTTGGACAGCCATATCCCCTGGTTGAGAACTGCCACTGTCCCAGCTGTAACTTGCCAGACTGCAGTACACCAGGAAAGCAGCATTTGCTGGAGCTGTTTTTCTCTGAAGAAGGATAAAAAATATGAGGATTTGGAGAAAAGATGGGGCAAAGCCAAGTGATCGGAGTGCTTTACAGGGAGGCGTCTCCACCCTCTTCCACAATAGCTCTTGGCAGCCTGCTTCTCAGACACTAATCCCAGAAAACTGAAGGGCCAGGCTGGGAAATGCAGAGGAAATAAATTGAGCTAAACCCAGGTCAGCAGGTAGCTTGCACTACATATGCTTATGACACAACTGCCTCAGTCCCCCAAAGCCCAGAATTAAGGATGCTTTATCAGGAATGTGACTTCTTTTTGGCCTGCAAAGTTCAGTTTTCCCCTATTTCTGCAGAGAATGGCACTTCCCAGGATACAACCACTATGCTACAAGACAGCAAACTAGAAGTTAGCAGATTAGGAATTTGGTGTCAGCTCTCACTGATTATTGTATGACTGTGAGCAGGTCACTTTCCATCTATGAATCACAGTAATTAACTCAGTCTTTGGTCAGTTAGGCATTCATCAGGGACTGCTATGTATTTGGCACCAGGCAAGTTTCCAGGGATGTAGAAGTGAGCAAAATCACACCCATCGCTGCCTCGGTGGAGCTGGCAACTAGAAGGTGAATGTAAAATAATCACATGAGTACATATAAAATTACAGTTGTGACAAATGCTAATAAAGAAAAGGTGCATAGTGCCTGGAGAGCTTGTAACAGGAGAGTCACCGAGTTTGGAGGAGTCAAGGGAGAGTTTACTGCAAAGCTAAAGAATGAAGGACAGGAAGCAGTTACCAGATAAGGGAAACATGAGAGAGAATGCTCTGGGTCTGAGGAACAGCATGTGCGAAGACCTGGCAGCATGAGGAAGCCAACCCTTCTAAAGTGAGGCACCCAGTGGAGCATCCTGAGTGGGGGATGGGATGCCCCACAGGCCATAGAGCTCAGCAGGGCCTGTTTTCCAGCCTGAGGTTTCTGCATCATCTCTAAAGCTTCTTCCAGACACAGTTCTGGGTCATTTTCACTTTAGTCCTAAAGGTGAAGTGTGTCTATTTGCTCTGAGGCTGAGTACCACAGAATTTTCTAGAAAGCAGAACAATTATTCACATGAAGTGACATGCTTGTTTCTGTTTAAATTTTCTGCATATTTGAATCACGCCTTCTCTTTGTTTGACCGAAGGCTCATCTATAATAATGATGACTTTGGAAGAGTTCAGAGCTGGCATCACTTCTATATTATTGTAACATGTGAACACCAGAGAATTCAGGCTTCCCCAGGGAAAGCTGGTGCCCAGGGATGTTGCCCTGCCACATTGTCAGGCTTTGAGATTAATGAGGAAGTTAATGAGGAGGCTCCAAGCCTGGGTCCTGTAATGACTTCTCCAACACCTAAAGGTCAAACAAGGCATTTGCATGTGGGTACTTTTTTACTGAAATATAGATCCATTTGCATAGTAGGGAGGCTTTCTCTCTCCTTTCTCCCCCACCAAAAATAAAATTTGTCCATGGACATGAGAAAAGTGAAGCACACAAAGAGAGCATATCCCCTAGTATGTTGTTGGGGTGTTCAAATGTATTACACACATGGTCAGATAAATTTGGGAAATGTGGGGCCACACAGGGCTGCCTTGGCTTTCTCACTAATGTGTCTTGTGGCTTTCCAGGAAGGAGACAGAGAGAGCAGACTTTATTTGGCCACGAAACTATATCTCATCAAGGATCTGCAGGACAAATGTTCTCCAGAATATAACTTTCAGAAATGCTCATCTGGGCTTTACAGAGACTCCTGGAACATAGTAACTTAGCGTTTTTCATCTGACAGATGAATGAATTGTAAAAGATAGGTCATGACTTTGGCCCAAGATCCTCCAGCTAACAGCAAATCGAGGACCAGAACACAGGCACCTTATGTCCACCCCAGGTCTCACCACTCCCGCTTCTGGTTTCTTTCATAAATCACTAATGGCAGGGAAAGGAATTAACATCTGATCAATGCCCACCACCCCTAAAATAGGGATAATTCTAGAAACTAACTGCTAAACTAAGGCCCTGCTCACTACCAACAACACCATGCTAGTTGCTTTGCATGCATATTATTTTACTTAAGCCTCTTCACAATATGCTGAGGTAGATATCTTATCCCAGTTTTACAGACAAGAAAATGGAGGCTTAGAAAGTTTTATTGACTTGTTTCCTTTGAGTAAAGAAATTGCAAAGCCAAGATTTGAACTCAAGTTGTCCTCATTTCCCTTGAAGCATGCCACACATTGTCTCATTTAGTCTTCTCAATAGCCATGTACGATAAAAAAGATCCCCACTTTGCAACAGAGAGAACCGAAGCTCAGTGACTTTAAGGGACTTGAGAAGGTCATACAACAAGAGAGTGAAATAACTGGGTACAAATTCCTCTGTGCGGGCCTCCCAGGCCTGTGTCCTCTGCTACGCAGTGTTCTTTCAGATGCAGATCAGCCCAGCAGCACTGCTGGTCTGAGTTTTTGTCTCTGCATTGACTGACGGTGCACAGTCATGAGCTGGAGAGAGTCCCAAGTCTCCGGATGGGTTTGAACTGATGACTTAGGCGATACCTTCTGCACTTAGGCAGTACCAAGCTCAGTTCCCCATCACTTCAAAAGAAAAGCCTGGGGAAAGAGTTCTCTTTGCTTGCCTGGCAAATCAAAACAACCACACTGCCCCTGCTTGACCTCTGCTAGTAGAAAGATTATTTGTCTAATTAGGTAAAAAGCCTTAATGCACATGTCCATATTTTAACCCTAATGAGCTGTCAGTGGGAAAGTTTTGCCCTTGGCCTGGTTTGCCAGCTGATCTTTCCTTACCTCAGTGGAAAAGACCAGTGCAGTAAACAGAATGTCGTTTCCATGGAAGCTCATTCTCTGGCTTTTTCTTTGCAGCACTTGAAAAGGTAATTACTTGATTTCACTTTATATTTTTGGATTTCATACAGTGGAGCTGTCAAGCTCCTCGATTGAGGATGGCCTTCTCTATCATGCTAGGCTATTTTAGGGAGCTGTGGTTGCAATTCCATTTTTATCCTCCCTTCAGATCATTAGCTATCAGGCAGCAGTGTGCGCTTTTCGCTCATTCTTGCTAATTAAAGTCTAACAGAGCAAAGGGATGTGACCCTGGAGAAAGTGGGAGACACTGAGAAGCCAGGGAAATTCGTCAAGAAATGCGAGCTGCTAATCATCTTCCTTTCTGGGCACAGATGATAGACCAATACCACACATCCATATCAGAGAGGGATGCCATCCCATCTGGCACATTCTCATCTGAATCTTTAATGCCCCGTCATGGTCCATGTCAGAAATACAGTCAGCGTGGGCTACCCTAATAACGCCAAAGTCAGCTACCATTTCCTAGGGTTTGCTGCATGCCAAGCACTGGGCCAACCACTTTATATCCACTGTCTCAGTGAATCTTCATGACAATGTTAGCTAGAGTTGTTATCCTGATCATTCAGACGAAGCACAGAGAGGTTAAGTAATTTATCCAAAGTAACACAGCTACTAAGTGGCAGCGCCGGGTTAAGGACACACTCATTGCTATTATTTCTTAGGGAAGGCTCTGGCACTGCTACAGCCTCCCCAGAAAAAAAAAAATTATCCAATCGTGACAGGTGACAAAGGGTAGATATTTCTTTGCCTACCAGAGGAGGCTCTCTGTGTGAAATCAATCCATGTATACAAGGAACAAAGTAAGGGCACTGAGTTATTTAATTGTCAGGACCAGTTAGAAAACTGAATTGGGAATTTAAGAAGGAAGCCAATGTGTTTTCCATTTCGGATTGGTTCCCTTTTATAATTTCCATTTCCATTTTCATGTTTTTTTAATTATTTGTTTGAGTTCTCTACACTTTCCAAAAATTCAATGAGCATCTTTATAACCAGTGTTTTGAACTCTGCATCTGTTAGATTACTTGACTCCATTATATCTGAATCTCTGTTCTGTTCTCTCATATGGTTTCTGCATCTTTGTCTTCCCATTTTGGCTGTCTTTCCATGTCTGTTTCTATGTACTAAGCAAAGCTCCTAAGTTTCCTAGTCTTATTAATGAATTTGTAAAGTAAGTGTCCAGTAGCATAGTCCTGAAAGGGGTTCAGCTTCAGGCCAAATTTAGCCTAAGCCTCTACCTCTATAGGGCCACCTGTTAAGATTCAGCAAGCAATTCACAGATGCTGTGCTTATATTTGCCTCAAAAGGCCACACCAGAAACCAAAGCCAGCTGCCTCTTCCAGTGTGAGTCTCAGCAAGGAGCACCTGACTCACCAAGGATACATCTGGATGTGGCTTGGGTTGGGCCATAATTTTGGGGAGGCATGGTTTCAGGGAATCCTCTGGGCAGAGTGACCTCTGTTATCCAGTTTGATGATGTCATGGCTATGCATCAGGGCTATGGTGGTTCTGCATCCAGTGCACTGGTTGGGGGAGGGCTCAACAAAAAACAATAGATACCACCAGCACTTCTGTACAGGTGAGTCTTGTCTTGGCCCTCACTCCAACAATGTCTCCCTGTAAGTCCCTGGTGCCCCCTGCACACAGCCGAATGGCACTGGTGCTCAGAGCGAGCAGGTCCGTCACCACGAAAATCCACTCATGGATGCAGCCCCTTTAAGAAGCATCTACCACTGCCACAGCCTCTGTCTCACTCAGCTGCCCGGGATCAGGCAGCCCTGCGTCCTTGCCCTGTCCTACCTTCTGCCGTTGCAGGATGATTTCTTGGATTTCTCCATAATTGTATGACTTGTTCATCCCATGTGATATTTCCTTACTGCTGCTCTTTGTTTCCATCACAACTTTGATTTGGTCACCAGAGGGATGAACAGAGCTTCTATCATCTATGCCATTTTTTTCTCCTCCATTCACTTACTTCTTAAGAGTTAACATGTACTGAAAAAAGGCATAAAGCCCACCTATTTGAATACTACCATTCCCTACTTATTAACCTTTCTGTGATTAAAATAAATCACAAATTACTGAACAAAACAGACTTACTTACAGTTTGAAGGATAACACTAGGCTTGCTTGGAAATAAACAGAGGATTTCAACCCATAGAACAGGGATCAGCAACTAGGACCTGCCACCTGTTGTTGTACATAAAGTTTTATTGGAACACAGCTATGCTCATTCATTTACATATTGTCTATGGTCATTTTCACACTTCATTAAGATAGTTGAGTCATTGAAACAGAGATCTATCTTATGGCCCTCAAAGCCTACATTACAGTTATATGGCCCTTTACAAAAATGTTTGCAAATTTGTTGCATAGATTTATATGAAAATATGAAAAGAATGGTGATTACATAACAAATCCCTTCATTCTATAGATGGGAAAACTGAAACTAGAGATGGTAGAGAATTTCCCAGATTTATTTTTGTTTGGATATTCTGATTCTTATATCCTAATAGCTTTAACAATCATGGAAGAGAAGGATTTCAGCTTAGATATCAACACCAATGAGTGTAGTGGCTGGTTGAGAAGATCTCAGGACTCAGTGAGAAGGAAAGTAATGATTGATTGATCTTCCATGGTTAATAGTTATATTGCCATCTCCTTCCTTGTATATCTGCTGTGTAAGCACTTTCTTCATTGGTCCAAAACAGAGGTGCTACGTTGGGCCCTCATTAAAAACACTACTGCCTAACAGTTCAGAAGTGATTCTTATACAAACTCATCTAAATATCTTCCCTGGCAACTGCCTACCACATCATATTTTGCCTAAAAGAATTTGACTTGGGATTTCATCCAAACTTGATTTGTCATTACAGGAATCTTAACTTTTAATGAAATACGTTCATGGGGGCACAGAGATGGAGTATAAAATGGAAAGCAGTCAGTTTATTGGCTTTTGTGACTCAAATTGAAAGTCTTTATGTTTATGTTTTTGTGCAGCTGGACAATCCTGATGAGCAAGCAGCACAGATCAGACGAGAGCTGGACGGACGACTCCAAATGGCAGACCAAATAGCCAGGGTAAGGGAACTTTTTGGACATTTGCTGGGAGACCAGGCCAAAGTCCCACATAGGAAGCACACAGATTATTAAAAGCTATGAAAAAATAAAACTGAAAAGCAGAGAGAAGGGAAGATGAGTATAATCACCCTGATTGGGCCTTATCCCTACTTTCTGGGGGCAACTCTCCCAGAAATAGCTCATGTATTTCCTATAATCCAGTCAATACCCAAACTTCAGCCTCACCTTTCTCCTGAGTCCCAGACTTACGTTTCAACTATCTATTGAGCATTTCAACTTGGACATGCCCCTGGCATTTCAAGTTGAATGTATTCAAAATCTGACTTCTTATCTTCTTCCTCTCATCATATCCATATATCTGCATTTACTCCTTTTCACTTACTCTCCATCCAATTACTATGGATGAAACCTCCTAGTCATTCCCATTTTTTCCATCCTCCCCACAACACCACACTCAATCGACCATCTGGTTCCTTGATTCCACCTCCTAAATATGGGGTTGTGGGAGATGGAAGAGAGGATGGACAGAGAGTAGAGCTTGGCATTCAACCTTTCTTTTTATGGAAAGAAGTGTCTCAGGACTTGGATACATGGAAAGAAATTCTACTGGAAGAGAAACAGAAGAGATATTCATTCTAAGAAGCGTGAAAATTCTCATTTGTGCTCAAGTAGTTTTATTGAAATCTTTTGCACCTTGTTTTTGGACACCTTTAAAGTTTATAGTGGAGTCAGTCTGGTGGTTAAAAATAGTATGCAGTTATACATTTGGCTAAAGGTAATGTAAAAGGCTCTTATGTTTGAAAACCCTGCTTAATGTAGGCGTAAACATCAATAAACCTTTAGAATTTACTTCTGTAAACTCAGTGTCTCCTCAATGAGTTATCCAGAAAATGGAGATCATTTGATCCATTTCTTGTCTTTAAGCAGCTACTACATCCCCAACTAAGTATTCATCCCATTTAAAGAAAATCACACACACACATGCACAAACACACACTTCTAAACAAGATCGTGGCACCTTTATTTACTAGCATAGGCTAACTTTAATTTTTTTTTAAGTTAGTTTTCCCTTTTTTTTTTATTAAAAATTGTTGGGGTGACAATTTAGATCCAGTTTAAAATAAAATAAAATAAAATAAAATAAAATAAAATAAAATAAAATAAAATAAAATAAAATAAAATAAGCATGGTGTGTTCACCACCCAAAGTTAATTTTTAAAAGACCCTGGATAAAAAATTGTTATATAGTGAGCCAAATTGCTCATCTCTGATCAGTAAATCAAAGAACTCTCTCTCCCAGACTGTACCACTAGATATTCTGACAGCAAGTAGGATATTATTAACAACTTAGAACTAAACTTTCTTCAATAATGAAATAATCAATTAAAGTGAATCATGGTCATTATTTACAAAGAATGGGAATAATTTCAAAGTATGTAGAAGGTCCCCCAAACTTTTAGGGTATTGAGGAATTCTGTAAGAGTCTGCCCACTACCATCCCCTATTCTTCTAGAAATTGACTTCTTCTGCAATGCTCATTCATGCCAGTGGCTTCTTACCACAGCTAGTTGGTCCTAGAAGTAAGTTCTTCACCGAAGTGGAACCAATTACATTTCTCAGACTGCCCTGATCACAAGTGATTGGTCCATAAATGGATGCCTGATGTAACTAAAGCAATGGATCCTTTCCCTGGGACCTATGGAGTACAGGCCAACATAGCTGTGCATTCTAGTGGTAGAAAGATGTCTGAAGTCATTTTCAATTCTTCCATGTAGGGAAAAGAAGATAAAAGAATGCTGCCAACATACAGAGAGAAACAAAGATAGGAAATGCCCTGAGATCCTTAAGATGTTCAAGTCCCTGGATACACTTAGCTTTGAGCCTCAGCTGTGTCACCACTTTTCTCTATTTGGTTGGATTCCACGAAAAATAATTCTCTTTTTTTGCCTAAACCAGCCTGGCTAGTATTGAAGAAAACTAAAAACTAGTTCATCTACTAAAAATTAAATAAAATATTAAGATCTCAGATATTGGCTAGTTCACAACAAGATATTGAAACAAAGTACCTATGCTTATCTTTTTTTAGCATGCCCTGTTTTTTCTATTTCCAGCATCACAGTGAATTTTAGTGAGGGTGTATAATTCAACCCATATGGCTGAACATCAGCTCCTGTAAATATCATAACCAGAAATTCCTGGATATAGATGTCATTCATCAACATAATTCACTCTGTTCTCTGAATTAAAAGATGTATAGAACATTTTGATTGCAAATTAAAGGCAAAAACTTGAGGAAGCTTATGTAAAAGAGGGGATTGATTCTAGGGTTCAAAGAGTGTCTCACAGAGCCCATGAGCAAGGTGCAGCTGAGATCCAAGAAGGAACTGAAACCAGGGGCCTCCCAGTGGTCGGAACTACCCTCATCTCTTAACTTTGTGTGTCTCATTTATTATTCCTTCTTTCTCTGCAAACCAACTTTCTTTGCTTCTCATATAGGAAACATGGCTGCTCCACAGCTCTATGTGTTTTCAGTATGGCCAAATAGGGAATCATTTAGCCAATCAACCTCTCTCACAAATCTTTTTCCCTATGTCGACTCTCCCTTTTTCTTACTCAAATGCACAATTTCAAGAGTCAGGCCTCTGATTGGCTCCGCTTTGTTCAAGGGCAAACTCCTGGAGCAATCAACTAACCCACTGTGGAAAGAGGGTAAGGGACTCCTGAACAGGATTCTGGAAATACATCATTGAGGGTAAAGATGGCACCCAAGAGGTCAGGTCATGTGTGAGGTGGTTATTTTGAATTGAGAGACTCCCCAAGATGTGCCCCAAATTAATAATTATCACTTATATGGTGTTTACTATGTGCCATACTCTCTTCTAAGTATTTTACATTTGATTAATCCTACAATAACCTTATTTTAAAAAGAGCTATCATTATCCCATTTCATAGAGAAGGCTGAAGCAGAGATATTAGAGATATTAGAGATATTAAACTTAGCTAAGGTCACACAATCCAGAATCTGTAGTCTTAACCCAGTATGCATACCACCATTACAAAATGCCTTCCCGAATACAGGCCCTCATTTTCTTCTTCACCTTAATCCAAGGCTCCCACACGCCTTTCACCTAAGCCATCACCGTACCTCATCCTAACCTTTCTCTCTCTGCTAACCGGTTCTTTATTAAATGTGTCAGGCTATGCAATTTCCTATAGACTGGAGAGTTCTTTTAGGCCTCCGAGAAATAATCTTGGGAGTTACAGTAATTCTTCCCAAACACATCAAAGAGTTTGAGTGTTGTGCCTAAGTTGACTCAGCTAGAAAGTAGAAAGCTGAGTGCTCTAATTCTAAGTTTCATGCTCTTTCTTTTGAGTAGTCAGATGACAGAGAGGAAGTTATGCCAGGACAGAACTTCTCCCAGGTCCTTTCTCCCTGATGGTTGCCTTTCCAGGAAACTGTTTTTTGTCTTCCACTAAAATTTGCTTTGTATTCTCTTTAGTTTATCCAGAAGGCCAAATGAAGCAATAGCATCAGGCAGAACTGGCTCCTAGAATTCTGAATCCTTTTTACGTTGATATCCTTGGAATCTGGAAAAGAGGTTATAAGACCCCTAATGGTTCTGCCAGCAGCATTCTCATCATCGTACACTTATGAAAGGCATATGTTTGTCCTTTCTTCCTAGGAAAGAAGAGAGGCACATGCAAGGTGGCTTTCTTCTACCCATAATTCTAACATCATAATCTATCTATCAATTCAATCAAACCAATATCCCACAAATCATCAGACAGAGATGGCTGAGCAAGTCCTCACTGTGAACATCAGACATGCTGCCTTAAAAGTTCTATGAGGAAATATAAACATATTTTTTAATATGGTAGAAAAGACTTCTTAATCCCTGTTAAAACATTTTCCCAAATCCTCTTGTGATGACATTAAAGTGTCCCCAAATTTCACCCAGGAATTAAGTCTAAGTTATTTAAATTGTGTGATCAGAAGTTGACATTGGAGCTTAAACAGGCAGATTGTGGCATTAGTGCTGCTGCGATGTTTGCCAGTTTTTTTTTTTTGGTCACATTTTAGGGTAAAATTCCAAAATTCTTAAGCTAATTGGATAAGACAAATAATACAGACTCTGTAGTATTAGTGGCAGAGATCTGAAAGTGAAAGACCATTGGTGCATCGTTTAAATAAGAAGTTGCCATTTATACTCCTATGTTCTGCTGAGCAAAATTTTCACTTCATACCAACATCCTGTTGCAAACATTGATGAGGATAAGCCCCCAGGAGAGAAATAATATCTGAATACCTTCCTGATGGAAAAGTTTTGCTTCCTACATTGCCAAAAGTCAGATAAAAATAGATTTGTCTCCTACTAGAGGAATCTACTATCCCCCAGCTTACAAATTAATTTTGTTGTACCTGGCACCCATCCTGTGTTATAAAGTACTACAGTGCCCATGCACATAGTAGGAGTTTAGTTCATTTTTTTCCTAAAAGAATGTGTGTAGGAGCATTTTCCTGATTTTGGCCTTTGTCAGGTAGCTAAGGCCCAGGGAAATCTGAAATCAAGGAAAAGTCTAATTGCCAGAGTGGTCTTCTGGAGTTCATTCAAGTGAAGGGAAGTCCATCCAGTTCATAAAACCCAAGGAAATAAAACCAAGCCAATTAAAGACAGGTTTGAGTAAAGAAGCTAATCCAGAAAACTATATATAATACCTTTGCCTAAAATGCCTTCTAACTTCCATGAGGTTGATTTTGACAAATTACTACTAAGACTTTCTTTATCTTGTTTAATATGCCTAGCCCTCCCCCATGATCCCCTACACTTTACCCATGCCCACCATTCACACTGACTGGTAATAGCAGAACAGCCACTGATGTGGATAACTAGCCCTCTGCTGAATGCCATGAAATGAAGTGATGCATAGAGGGTGCACCAAGCTGAGAGGCCCCATACAGTTTACCTTGGTTCTGTTCCCACCTGGGGACTATAATATGGTAGCTAAGAACATGGGCTCTGGGTTTCAAATGCAGTTCTACTAATTATTGATTTATCTTCTATGCCTTGTTTTTCTCCATAAAAATAGTAATAATAACACTAGCCTCAATGAGTTGTTGGAAAGATTAAATGAGGTAAAACAAATAAACCATTTAGACTAGTGCCCAACACACAGTTAACACTCAATAAATGGCAACTAGCATCATGATCTTTATTTACTACAGTCATCACTATTAGTATTGGTATTGCTGATAGTAGTGTTGAGCACAGATATATGTATATATGTATATGCATATGTGTATGGGTAAATGAATATGTGAATATGGATATGGATATAAGTGTATGTGTATACGCATAAATATACCTATACATGATACACACACACACACACACACATACACACACACACACACACACACACACACACATATAATCAGTGGTCAAAAGTATTAAAGTTTGTTATTATCTCTTACTCTTCACAGTAACTCTATGAGGTTTATTATCCCCATTTCAAATGTGGAAACTAAAATTCAGACAGATTAAGAAACCTATCTAAAATCACATAGCCATAAGTGACAGATGCAGGATTCAAAGTAGAGTCTCTTTCATTAACATAGACTGGATAAATTTCCTTGGTACTTTTTGTACCCTGTACATACTTCTGTTACTTCATGTATTACAAGGTGTCTAACTGGTTGCTTTTTGTCATGCCATACTACTTGACACATGATAAGAGCCCAGGAAGCACTTGAGAAATTGGATTGAATAGCTGCAACACTATTGGTGAGCTCCTGTGCCTAGAAAGTTTTCTTTTGCCACCTCCTTCCTTCTGATTGTCTACCAGTAGATGACATTTGAGCCTTTGGAGTCTAAAGATACTCCATTTGAGTAAGGGTACCTTTGTCAGCTTTTACATCCTCTGTGGGTAAAAATGCAAAGACAGAAAAACAAAGCAAATGGCTGATGAAGCTGTTAGCACTTTTAAATGCTATTTTTCAAGATGTTTCAAAAATCCCTCAGTGTGGCCAAGCATAAACAATCCTGGTAGGAATTGTCCTTGGGAAGACATCTGAATTGAGAAATGTTATTGACCCAAAATAAAAATGAATGGTCAGCAAAGATTTTTTTTGGAAAACTTTGTCCACTTGTATGCTATGTCTTTCATAAAACAGTATGAAAATACAATTCTTTTGTCAAGGCTAATTTACTTTTATGCTTGGAAAAGTAGCAATCAAGATGGATGACTATATTTTCCTTATTTTGGCACAACTTCAGCTTTGAAATGTGTTTGTAATGGATCTGCTACTGAAAGCTCTTCTCGAGAAACTCAGCTTAGATTGACAGAATGCTATTCATTCTCAAGGCTTACATTCTCAGGGCAGAAAAATGGCCTTGTTTTTTTCTTGCAGACTTGAGTTTTATGAGTCTCTTTTTATGATGTCGTTAGGAACTGTCCAACTCTGAAAGGAGTGATCATTCTTTGGATTTTTCCAATATCCTACTGCATAAAGTTTGGTGAACGCTAACTCTGGGCCAGAGTGGTGGTGTTTGTAACCACAGATCTTCTTTCAAAGCTTCAAGACTGTAGAGTTACAAGGCCTTGACTAATTCCTGAAGATGAATGTGATGAAAGGGATTGCACTTGATGGCAAAGTCTCTAAAGACTGATTAATAGGAAAGAACTACTGCAGAGACATGATGGTTTTTTTCACTATCTCCATGGCAACTACAAGGCCAGCAGCTGCCAGTAAAATTCAGAGATACCACCTACCTGGCTCTCCAATAATCCCATGCAGTTATAAAGTTTGGGCTCCAGTATGAGGAGGAAAGAGGTCAGTCTAACAGCCTGCAGGCTGTTAGGATGTAACCTTTGCTGCTTGGCAGCCTTTAACATGGCCTTCGAGATCATTCAGTAACCATGAGTTAATCAACCTTACTTTTCCCTTTACTCTCAAGTAAGGCCATGTTCAAAAGGATATGGAAAAATGTTTTGCGACCACATACAGTTATATAGACCTTCTTGGATTCATGGCCACCGGTTATATTTTCCATGGAAAGGAGAAAATAGCAGTGACCCTGTCTCAGCCAACTCAGTTTGGTGGCAAACTCTTCTTTATCCATCGTATTATTGGTGTGAGTGTCACCTCCTCTCGAAAGCCACCCTAATTCTCTCAGAAAGAGTTCACATCTCATAGACTTCCAGTACAACATCTACCTTGATGTTCCCTTTTAGGTCTTTCTCCCCACTAGTTGTAAGCTCCAAGAGAATAGTCCACATCCTTGCATCATGATCTTCCTCTACCTAATACTGTACCAGCCACAGCATGGGTGGCAGTAAATGTTTTCCAAGTGATGATGGCCCAACAGCCAAGTCCTCACATTCTCATGACCTTTTTCATCAAAAGTACCCAAGTTTTTGAGGCTCACAGTTATGCTCTGATTGAATCCAAGAATGATAAAAATCAAGCCCACTGTGCATAAGTTTTAGAGAAACATGACTATTGCATTAAATCATTATTAGCTCCTGTCAAGCTCATCAGCTTATCATCTCATCTCAGAGGTATCCATCCTGCTTCTCCCCTCACATTCACCCACAGCATGTTTAGAAAGCACCACACAGTGGGCTGAGCCCAACTATAAAGCAGGAAATGATTGTACCAAGAGATTCCAGAAGAAATCGATACTCTAAAGCTGCTAGGTAGATTTCAGGCCCCATACTCATTTACATGAAAATGCTGAATTTTAGTGTCCTTCCAGAACTTAATTCATCAACTCTTTAGCTCTTACTCACAGATGAGTTTTAGCAACATTGATATTTAACATGCACTTTTTGACAAGCCATTCACTCATTCACTCAACTCATATGTATTGAATATTTACTATGTGCTGAACATTATTCTAGATATCAAGAATTCATAACAGATATCAAGATAAGTATGGTCCTGCCTCATAGTCCAACAGTAAAGATAGATATTAAACAAATAAATTTTACAATTTATGAATTAATTATAATAAATGTTACCAAGAGGGTGAGCTAAGAATTATCAGAAAGTACAATAGGGAACCCAACCTAGAGAAGTTAAGTTTTGAGGCTGAAAAATAAAAGGTGACAAGATAGCTGAGAGGTGGTTAGGGACGCAAGAGGAAATTGAAACACTATGACAATCTCTGGGTAGGAAGAAGACTGGCATAGCACAAAGGCATCTTCAAGATCCATAAGAAGATCCACTATGACTGAAGCTTTATGGTGGCAAAGAAGGAATATCCTTCTAGTTAACTAGTGGGTAGGGGGAATCATTGAAAAGAAAATTAGAGAATCTCAAGGAACCAGAATGTAAAAGGAATAACTAAGCTTTGTGGGAAAGTCAATAAAAATCAAAGCCCTTTCCTGTGACTCTAGATAACTTATTTTCTCTGCTTCTCTTCCCTCCTGCCCTCCTTCTCTCCCTTCCTCTCTCTTCTGTCTGTCCTACCTCCCTCACTTCATCTCTCTCTAGCTCTTTACATCTTTCTCTCTCTTCTTTGTCAAAGGTCTTACACTGCTTCCATCTAGTCCAATATGGCAGCCACCCATGAGTCTACATGGTCTTACTGTTTCAGCTCCATCACTGATTGCAGTCTCAGTATCTCTCAGTTCAGTTGCTTGGCAAAATAAATCTGGTTGATTGCAGGCCAATTAATAAAAATAACTGGTTGATTTTGAGTCAGGTCCCCATGTACTAGGCATATTATTTTTTGCCACCCAGAACTGGCAAACCAATTTATGTTCTTTTTGTGATCTAGGCAGAGTTCTACCCCCAGCCACAGGGATAGAGGACATAACTTTGCCCAGATATTGTGGCACTGTGCTAGAAAAATGTCCAGCCTAGTTGAGTACAGCTGTCTGCCTTCTAATTATTTACAGTCCCTAACAGGGACCAAACATATATAAACATTTAGTAAGGAAGAGTCAAATGTTTTATTACAATTCTATTTTTCCCCAGTTTTCTCCAGCATATTTGATTTGTGCCTAAGCAATTCAGCACAGCATGTTACGGTCTTTGAAATTGGTTCAGGGTATGTACATAAGTCAGACTTTGGGTGAGAATTCTCAGGAAAAAAAAAAGTTTCTCCACCTTCCATGAGCATTACAAGAGGAGATATTCACTCTTCCTTTAGATAGTGTGATGTGATGTTGTGAGATGAAGATCTATAGCAACCTTTTTATGACATTAAGGGGAACAAGACTGGGCATGGGGCCAACCCAAAGGAACCCAAACCAAGATTTGGAGACAAAACTCACTCAGCTGTAATGATATCACTGAGTGCTGATTCCAGCCTTACATGAAGCTGGGTCTACCCCAGGACATTTTGAAGCCAATAAATTCTTTTCATTTTTTAAAATGATTATTTATGCTTACAGCACCTGGTCTTCCTAGGTACTCCCATCCAACAACTAACCAGGCCCGAGTCTGCTTAGATTCTGAGATCAGACATCGGACCTATTCAGGGTGGCATGGCTGTAGACCATAGACCATGGCTTCACTGGGGCGTGAATCCAGGACCCTCTGAGTGTAAAGCAGATGTTCTAGCCACTACACTATGGAACCACATCCTCTTTTCATTGTTTAAGCTAGTTTGAATTGGATTTTTCTATCACTTGTAGATAAAAGTCAAATCAATTTGGCTTACCCCTCACCTGATTAGTTATGATGCTGGCCTGAGGAGGGCAAGTTCATGTTTCAAGTAGGAAATGATTATTTGAGAAGGTGATTGATCTGAAGTATATTTAAGGTACGTGGACAACTTAGAGGCATGAAGAAACAAATAACATAGCTAAAGAATATTGCCATTACAACCAAATTCACATGCAAGGAGGCAAAAAAAAAAAAAAAGGCCAGATCTGATACTGAATGGCTTTATCTTCTTTTCTAAAAAATTTTAATCACGTTTTTCATTATCTTATAATTTTTTTTTCAATATTTTTGAAAACAGTAGCTATTCTTTTTAGAAATAGCCATGGGCTATGTTTGAAACATCTCAAATGATCTCATTTTGAATTATTCATGTGAGAAAATTTCTACAGATATCCAGAAATAGGGTGTCTTTCTGTCTCCATAACATAAAAACAACTGACTGCATTTTGCTAAAAAGAAAAACTGTTTCAACGGAAACCAGATTTGAAAAATATGACCCCATTTTCCTTTCCACAAATCAAATATGCAGGAGAAAACCAGGGAAAAATAGAACTATAATAAAACATTTGACTCTTCCTTACTATATGTTTATATATGGTTGTTACCTGTTAGGGATTGTAAATAACTAGAAGGCGGGCAGCTGTCTACTCAACTAGGCTGAACATTTTTCTAGCATGGTGCCACAAATATCTGGGCAAAGTTCACTAGTGGGAGATGTTATCATAACTCTGGGCTACCAGATGAAAACTTTCCATGTAAATTATGTCTCTATTTAGTCCTCTGCTCATATATATATATGTGTGTGTGTGTGTATTTTTTTTTTACAAGGAACGCAAATTTCCCAAATTTGTTTCCAAAGAAATGGAAAACATGTACATTGAGGAGCTGAAGTCATCTGTCAACCTGCTCATGGCCAACCTAGAAAGCATGCCAGTGTCCAAAGGTGGGGAGTTCAAGCTTCAGAAACTCAAACGCAGCCACAACGCTTCCATCATCGACATGGGCGAAGAGAGTGAGAACCAGCTCTCCAAGTCAGATGTCGTGCTGTCTTTCTCCTTGGAGGTAAAAAGCTCTAAACCCTTGAAAGTTTCCTGGCACAGCAAGCAGGACATGGGTGATTAGATGCATCACAATCAGCTTGTTTTCTTCCTTGCACCCCAGGGGCAGTTACTAAAATAACAGCTTGCTAAGCATAGGTCAGCTAATCAGCAAGTGATTCCCCATCTCCAAGAGATCATGCTTTTTTCAAGGAAATGCAGTCTTAAGAACCATCTAATAAATTTAATCTTGCATTATTTTTCCTGTCTTTAAGCAGTGATCAAGGATTTTGTTAAGACCTATGCAATTAGAAAGTTTATAATTTGGGCAACCTGTGTTGAAGTTATGAGAGAAGCAATCTAGCATCATATCATGGTGAGTTGTGAATATTCTTTCCCATCATCTCTCCAGTTGGCTACACAGTAGAGAGCCTGTAATTGTTGTGGAGTCTTTTTAGTTTATCTCATAACCCTAAGAAAAAACCCATTTGGGCCAGAACTGTGGCAGAATGCTCAATATGTCAATATATTTCTTTATAACTTCTACTCAGATGTTTGTTTTTCATACATATCATCGAAGGAGTGGTTATGATCTACCTTCATCAGATTTACCCAGGAAGCTGGTTCAGTATGAAGATCCCTGGCACCCCCCAGTCCTATTGTCCCAAATTTCTAGGGGGTGAGAATTTAAAACAGTGCAGTCGCTTTGGAAAACAGTTTGGTGTTTTCTCAAAAAGTTAAACATAAAATGACTATGTGTTCCAGCAACTCCACTCTTAGATATCTAGCCCAAAGAAATGAAAACACACGTCCCACGAAGACTCACTCACAAATGTTTATAGCAGCATTATTCATAATACCCCAAAATAGAAATAATGTGTATCAACCGGTGAATGGGCAAAATGTGTTACGTCCATATAAGAAAATGCTATTCAGTAATTAAACTACTGATATATGTTTTGATTTATTAAACCTCAAAAACATTATGCTTCGTGAAGGAAGCCATATATAAGAGACCACATATTGTTTGATTTCATTAATATGAAATGTCCAGAAAAGGCAATTCTCCAGAAACAGAAAGTAGATTTTTGTTTCCTGAGGCAGAGGATAAAAATGGACATGAGGGACTTTATTAGAGGAGATAAAAATGTTCTAAAACTAATTTATGATGATGGTTACACAACTTAGTAATTACTGATATCAGTGCATTGTACATTTGAAATGGGTTAATTACATGATATTTAAAATATGCCTCAATAAAGTTATAGAAAAAAAGAATCTTTAAGTTCAGCCCAGGAATGTGAATTTTAATGAGTTATCCTGATACTTCTTATGCACACCCAAGTTTGAGAACCATTGAACTTATTAATGCTCAAAACCTAACAAGGACTATATTATGACCTTAGATTTGGGGAAAATAAGAGAATAAGTCAAAGTTCTATAGATATAATTAGAATCTGTAAAGACTGAATTAATTTTCTAGAACATCATTGAGGCTTGCTGTGAATTAACCACACATAATTTGTTTGTGTTCAGTTTGAGTTGCAATAGACACATTACAATATTTTCAACATGTATTTTGCAGTCGAAAGAGGCAGTATTCAAATAAATATACAACACTTGGTATGTGAAAGAAATCATCAGTATAATTTCACAGAAACTTTTTCTTTTTTAATACTGCCACCAGAGGCACTGAATTCTTAGGTGTCTTTCAATCTGATTATTATCAATTAGAGGTAGCAAGTTATTCCCTACTGCTTCTTGTCTTCCTATAGAAAGTGGGGAGAAAGTGATTTATTGATTTTTGCGAAGCTTTTAAACCTTTAATTTTCTAATTCCCTATCAGTACTCAATATTATAAAGCTGATTATCTGAAATACAGATATGGGTGAGCTCCCACCATACTCACATGTTTACCTGATTCGAACAGGCTTTAACTTGTAAGTGTAAGTACAGAATGAAATGTCTCAGGGTTCTTGAATACTTTTAAATTAGAATGCTAGATCTTACATCATACCAAAACTGCCAGAAAAAATCGTACATCTATTTGTGAATGTGTTTTGGGGGACGTGGAAAAGGGAAGGATAAAGAGGGGAAGAAACTGTCATCTCATCAGAAAAGACTGGGTTTGAATTTTCAAGTTGGTACAAGACATATAATTATAGAATTCCATGGCTGGAAGGGGCACCAGAGAGCAGATAACTGCAGCAAGAGAACTGAGGTCCTTGATGCTGAGGGGCATGACCTTGGGCAGGGGAAGTGCTCTGATGAAAAATAATAGGTATTTATAGAATGCCACTATGGACCGGTGTTCATCCATCATTAACTCAGGAATCCTCAGGACAATCTTCTGAGGCATTTGCAGATATGGAAACAAAGCCTCAGGGAAGTTAAGGAACTTGAAAATGACTACACAGCTAGTGAAGATGCAAATTTAAGATTTGAACTTAGATCTTTTAATTCCAAAAAAGTGTGATGTTTCTCCTGTGCCTAAAAAAATTTTTTTTTCTTTTCTATGGTCCTTCCCATTGTAAAATTTTTAAATTACATGCATTGTTTGATCCTCACACAACAGCCACAGTGAGAGATAGGGCACACATATCATTATCCCCACTTTATAGATATGGAAACTGAGACTCAGGACATTTGAAAGAAAAGTAGAGTGACTTTAAGGGCAAGTCATTTGCCCAACATCACATGAGAAGTACAATGATTCTCAAAGTATGGCTCCTGGATCAGCAGCATCACATCAGCATCACCAGGAAAATTGTTAAAAATAAAAACTCTTGGGCCCCACCCCAGACCTACTTATCAGAAACTGGGCAAGAGCCCAGCATATCTGGTTTAACAAGCCCTCCAGGTGATTCTGATTCACATTAAGTTTGAAAACCACTGAACTATTAAGCAGCAAAACTGTGACTTGTGTATCCTGGTTCGGTGCCAGCTCTATTGCACTTCCTTGAATCAAACCTGTTAAAGAAGTGTACTTTTTTGCCCACCCATATCATTCTCTGCATAATGCCATTACCTATTATGGAGAAAAATTGAGTGATTTTTTTCAATATACATTGCTCATTATAGATCTCTGATACATGTCATTTGTTTCAGATTTTTAAATCAGTATTTCTGCCCCACCTCCATTTCTTCCCCTCCCCTTTCTCTGATAATTGACAAGGCATACCACTGCATATGAGAATAGCAGGTCATTAAATGGAGTTCAAGGGTAGTGGTGGGAGGTACCATCTTGGTCCATTAAGAGACCAGCCTTTTCCTTGAGTCTAAAACAGAGAGTATGAAGATGCAGACATGTTTTTGTTTTGACGCAGTAATGTTGGCCTGCACAAAGTTTATGTATTATATTCCTCATTTTTTAGATTATTGTCAAAATTTCAAAATCAGTTCTCTGACTTTGATTCTGATTCAGATTTCCATTTTCTGGTACGAAAAATTAGAGTATCTGGCAACAGTGGACTATGGAAAAACAAGGCAACAAGGGGCTGTAACTAAGTAGCAAGTGCTCCATTTAGATGGAACTTGTGCTCTCCAGTTTGCCAAAGTCTCCACTACTCCCTATTGCAACTCTGACTCTAATGCTGAATGCTACTTGCCCTTTATCCTAGCACTTATATAATCACTTATCTTATTATAAAGAGAAAAATAAATTGATGGGCCTATGTCAAGTGCTGAATTAAAATCTAGACAATTTTTAAAGAAACAGGAAAGAGCCAATTTCTTTTGGGAAATGAAAACTAATCCAATGTATCTAACACAAAAAAGAGTATCCCATTTTATATTACCTGTCTGGCCTCTGTGAGCACATGAGTTAGTGAGCCTTGTCTTTCCATCTGGGAGGAAATAAGCCACACTGTAAAGAATTACATCTTCATGCTAGACTGGTCCCAGCATGGCTGTTAGAAACCTAACAGAAGCCATCAGGTACCCGTTGGCTTTTTTGTAACTTCTCATCTCTATATTTTCCTCTGCATGAGTCTGCCTATGGACGTTGGCAATAACCTCCACTATGTGTGATTCTGTTTCCAGGTGGTGATCATGGAAGTCCAAGGCCTCAAATCCTTGGCTCCAAACCGTATTGTATACTGCACAATGGAAGTGGAAGGAGGAGAGAAACTACAGACAGACCAGGCCGAGGCTTCTAAACCAACGTAAGTTATATTTCTCCACGGTTCATCTGCCACAAGGTTGTCCTCATTGGTTCCATTTTGGGCAACTCCAAGTTAAAGGTCTGGTTTCCCCAGAAGGTTCTAGAAGACATATACTTTGTTAATTTTCAAACAAGATGACTTGACTATATTTTTATTTGGCAGCCATAGCAAGTATTCTGATTCCTTTAAAGCAGAGAACAGAAGGAAATTAAAGAATCTCCTGGAGGCTTTATATATTCACTTTAGAGACCCACAACTTCCATCCTATGTTATGGTGTGTAGGAGAGTTTGATATAAATTTGTTTTATTATATTTTCTAAATAATATTTGGTTTATGGTGTAACTTTTTTTCAAAATATTTCTCTATGTGTCGCAGTTATAAACATATCAGGAAAGCATCCTGATACATTATACATAGTACATTATTCATTAAGTCAGTACATATTTGTCAAATGCTCAGTGTGTGTACGAGGTACTGTTGTACAGTGTAAAGGAAAATTATCACCGTTATAGCCCTACAGAGCTTACAGTTGAGTGTGAGCATTGGAAAAAAACCATACAAATATATAATTACAAATAGTTATAAATGCTGAGAAGGAAAGAGTGCTTTGAGAAGAGAGAGCAGGAGAACCCGAACCAGTTTGTGGGCCAGAGTCAGAGTAGGCTTTCTTTAGGAGTTATAAGACATTCGAGCTAATATTGTAAAAGTTGAGCAAAGGGAGTGGGAGTGGAAAGAGCATACCAGGAAGACTCAGCTTATGCAAAGTCCCTGTAGCACAGAGGAATTGAAAGAAGGTCAGTAGGGCTGGAGGTCAGAGAACAAGGTATATATGCCCCAAGCTGCCAGTGAGGAAGAAAGGGGCTATACCTCGAAGGGCCTTGTTAGGTCTTGGAGAAGAAAGCATGGGATACATCATTAGATATTTGTTTTTTAAAAGATCACTCTAACTACAGTGCAATGAGCCAGAGTTGATGTAGAAGACCAGTTAGGATTTTACTGCAATCGTTCACAGGACATGATGATTAATTCATCTGGATCGATAGAATTTTAGGCTTCAAGGATTCTTGAGAGATCACTGCTCTCTTCTCTCCCTAGCCACTGCCTCTCACTCTTTCTTTTATATCTTAATTAAGCCAGCTTCAACTAATGAGAATTTTTTTATTGTTAATTCATAAGAAAGTCATAAAAAGAGTAACTCCTAACAGCAGCTCACTGCCTTTCCTCCTCCACAGCATTATGAGCTATTTAGCAGAACATGAATAACTTACTGGAATATTCAAACAAAATAGTTCAAAGAAAGCACTGAACATTTCCCAGACTAGAGAAAATCTGAGGGCATTGTATGCCTTCAAGTGGTTCTTTGCATGAATAGGCAAAGGCTTCAGATGCTCAGAAGCTAGGTGAAATTAATGAGTGCAGGAGGAAATTGAAACCAGTGCAACCTGTCACACATGTCTTTCCTCCTTTTTTAAAACTTAGTCTCAAACTGAAAATAAATGTAGTTTCTTTTTTACTATCATTGATAAAATCTCAAATTTTCCCCCAACTGTCACTGTGGCCTGATTATTATCAATGGTATTATATTATGTTGCATTATTTACATGTACTTTTTAAAAATGTGCCATGTATGAGAGAAGAAAAACCTATTTGGTGTTCCTGCCAACCTTTTAAGATATTGAACCCAATATGGTATCATAAGTTAGATAAAGAAGGGAAAAGCTCTGATTATTCTAACAGGCTGTTGTTTTATATGTGCTATTTTAACTCAGAATGTAATTTATACCATTTTATTAGGTTTAAAGGTTTCAGTTGCCAGGGTAAATAATGAGCTGAATTTCATTTGTTTATGAATATTTAAAACAGAGTTTCAGATTACAAATATGGAATACTTGGGTCTACCTACTTGAAACACTCATATTTCACATATAGGTTTACTCATATCCATATACAGACATTACTATGTCTGTATAAATAAACACCTCACACTGAAATATTTTGCTTTTCCAGCTAGAGTATAAATTTTTTATTCCTCTTCAATCAGTGGGTGATTGAAACTCCACAGAGGTTGGTTGGTTAGTTGGTTGGTTGGTTAGTTAGTCGTCTGGTTGTTTTTTTAATATAGTAGAAATGCAGGTTTCATGACTAGTATCAAGTCAAATCAGTCAGCAGTGTCTACCTAGAGTGTTGTGTTGAGAAGCATTCTCAAGCCAAATCT
Organism: Eidolon dupreanum; assembly: GCA_028627145.1. Classification (NCBI taxonomy): domain Eukaryota; kingdom Metazoa; phylum Chordata; class Mammalia; order Chiroptera; family Pteropodidae; genus Eidolon; species Eidolon dupreanum. Next base: position 55,854,557 of record CM053507.1, on the reverse strand, counting down.
GTATTCAGAGGAAAATAGTGCCACCATTATCTTATAATGTCTGCCGTGAGAGTGGAATGGGTACAAGTGCCTTGTATTTGCTATTTCTATAGTATCCCAAAGACATATATCCAGAGTTTGAAATCTACCAATGTTCTTTTTTTTTCTTGTCTCTTCCTTTATCCTTTTTATATAAATTCTCTTTATAACTTGCACTGATCTTTCTTTTAAATCCGTTTTTTTTTTTCCCTTGATTCTCTTCTTTATCTTTTTCTTTGTCTAACTGCAGTTCTGGTAATTTTCCTCTGCTGACAGTTTTATCTGGTAGGATAATGAGACTGTTTGTGCAGGTCCATTTTCTTCCTTCCTCCCTAGTTTAGACTTACTCAGAATCCACTCCATTATTTATTTATTTTTTTTTGAAGCTTGTATTTATTCTCCTTTCCTTTCCTCTTTTATTTTCAGTTTCTGCCATTGGTAATCTTCAGCTGTTATCTCTACTACTTGATTTTGACTTTCCCAAAAAAGTATCCTTTTGAGGGTCACCTTTTATTTGTACTAATAACTTTCATTAACTAACAAGTTTAGCCTTTTTCCTGCTCTATTTGTCTTCTGAATCTTGTTTTTGACTATTTTTACAGCCAGAGGATGCCCATACTTTACTTATACATTCTAAAGCTAAAATTCCATTCAAGCCTGTTTTATTTATTTCTCACAAATTCTATTGTTGATCCTACTAAGTACTTCACACAATAACTGGAACACTAACACCTTATCTTATCATATGTCTAAAAAAAAATTGGCTTTTTTTTCCAAGTATAGTCACAAATCCAGGAATACATTATATTACTTAGTTTGTCCAAGAGCATGTTTTGGAACGTTAGTGTGTAAAATACTCTAAGAAAAACAAAGGTAGAAAGAATGGTATCTTGGTCAAGCGAGGTTGAGAAAGACAAGACATTAGATATCCATCCCTTTGTGAGTTCTTCACAGTGAACACTGGCGTCGAAGATTTCCGACAGTAAATAAATTTACTTATTCATGAGTTTCCCAAATTTCTTTTAACTAACGCCTATTAGCATTCATTGAAATGCTGGTTTATATTGTTCAAACTCAGTAATGGAGGTTCCAAACTTTCACCTCCTTTATCAATGTCATCTCTTCACTTAGAACCTAGGTCCTGCCTAGCATAGTCATTTTGGATCAGTTGTATATAAGAATGCTGTGTTCATGAGTTAAATATATGTGGTTTTTTTTATTTTTGTTTTTTTTTTAATTGTGTGTATATATGTATATAGCCCCCACTCATCCTTCATTTTGTTAACTTTTGCTACGTGTGGATTACTTTCAGGCAGATTAGATCTCCTCTGAATTCTATTGTCCTCTCTTGGGATTTTAATGCGGAAAACCAGGACAATATATGATCATGAGTTTTCAAGATTTATATTTATTTTTAAAAATATTGCCTTCATTTATAGCATATTGTTTTTGCCTCTTGTAGGGAAAGCATTGGGGTTGCTGAGGCTGAAGTAACTGAAATCATGTTTTTAGGTGAGCAGTCTCAGGAAGGCATAGAAATGGGGAGGGGAAATACTCGATTCAAGAAAACAAATCTACTTGTCCAGCTCCTTTGGAATAGAGCAGAGGATTTTTCTTCCCATGAGGCAGTGTTTTTCAAACGGTGTCACTCTTACCTCTGCTGATAACAGAGATTATGTTAAGTATTACCAAGACACAGCATTGAGTAACATCAAATTACGTAATAAGAAAGTCACTTCTTTTCCTTTTATTTTGCAATTCTTCTGATCAGGTCAAAGAGAATGTTTCGATTGGTTCTAGTAAATCTTGAACACTTCCACAGGCTTTATCCAGGCTCCAAGCCTTCTGCTGGCAAGAGCCCCCAGTTAGAATTTAATAGCATTGTTTAGACCTCATTTCACCAAAAATGTTTTCTGTGCACATGGCCTTGGAATAGTTTAAATGGAAACAGAATATCTTTCCCCAATGGCTCCTTTGAAATTTAGATGCAGAAAATGATAAGATACATGGCAGTCTCTACTTGTGTCCAGTTAGTGCTGGGGTTGCTGCCATGAATAACACAGATCGAACCTTAGCCTCATAGAGTGTATGTTCTGGTAAAGGATATAGGCAATAAATAAATGCCTAAATAAGTATAAAGGATAATGACAGATCGTAGTTTGTGTTACTTTCCATTCATGGCTGGTGGTGCTGCTTTGCCTTTTGCATCCATGACATAAGTTTTCTTTTTTAAAGAAACATATTAACATTTAAAAAGTGAATTATTTAAATAAAATATATTAAGTAAATAATGGCACAGATGGTAGCCAGATACGATTTTTTAAAAAAGATAATGATGAAAGTATCTTGTATTAGTATGTGGAAATAGCAAAAATTGGGAACATGGTATGCAAATTACTTTAGGAAAATTGATGTGAGGAAACCTGACATATTCTATGAGTACAAGGTATACTTTAAAATTATTCTCTCTCTCGGTGGATTTGTATAGTATAGATTATGCTCTAAAGAAAGCATGCCCCGAGTATTAAATGCAAGAGAAATATAAGTCATTTTGATGAAAAGAAGGGCATTTGAGTTAGCAGCCCAATATTGTACTGACTTATCTGAAATTATATTCTTCTGAATTGAAACCAAGGATGCCATTTGGCATTTTCTTATTTAACAAGTTCATTATTCCCTGACAAGCCACACGTTTCATGATGTTTGGATTTCATTATTGTCAGAAATTCAAAAACACAATCAAACTGTTTCTTGCTACTTTCCAACGGAATAAGAAAATAAAATACCTTAACTGGTGAATCTTGCCATATTCCTAGCACTTTTCAATGGCACCTTATCTTATGAGACTATATTTAAAAACAAACAAACAAACAAGAGCAAAACACAATAACTTTCTATAACATTTTTTTGTTCTGTGAAACATATTATTTGTCCTAATGGTACAACTCCGAATGAATCAGGCTTATTATTCCAAAATTATTCATAGAAATGCAGTTCCATTAAATTGTCCCCACATTAAGTCAGTTACAAAGTCAGAAAAAGGAAGTTGTGCCCTCCAATTCCTTCCGTTGTGCATCATCATCTTCTAAATGACACTTCCTTTCCCAATATAGCTAAAAATGTTTTCTGTGTACTGGACCTTGCAATGGTTTAAATGGAAATAGAATATTTTCCTGAATGGCTCCTTTGAAATTCAGATGTAAGTGAATGATACTAAGGGAAGGCATTTGCATTCTCTCAACAAGTATATACATGTGGAATACTCTGCTTGATTCCAGGTAGTACTGGAGCTATACACATAAGTAACACAGATCAAGCCTTGGCCTCATGGAGCATATACTCTGGTAAAGGACATAGGCAATAAACAAATGACCAAATAAATATATAATAGCAGATTGTATTTTCATTATGAAAGAAGTGAAAAAGCTGCTGCAATATAAATTAGTGGTGATGTAGGGAACTCCAGTTTCTAAGAAGCCCATTCAGAGTAGGTAATGCATGAGTGGATATCTGAAGAATAAGAAGTAACCAGACATTAGAAGAGCCAGGAAAAGCATTTCAGGCATAGGAAACAGTAGATACAAAGGCTTCGAGGTAGGAAGGGCTTCATGTGTCCCTGGACTAGAGAGGAGGGCAATGTGACTAGAGATTAATCAGTGCGGGAAAGCATGCTGCGGGAAAAGTCTAAAGAACAAAGCAGGGCCAGACAACTCAAGCCCTTAGAGGCCACAAGAAGGGTTTGAACTCCATTCTAAGACCATGGAGAAGCTACTAGAGGATTTTAAGCCAAGGAAGGTATGATTGGATTTCCACCTAGAAAACTGAAGCGTCTTTAAGGACTAGAGTAAACTTGGAATAACAGGCATATTGGTCAACAAATATGGAGCACTAGTGTTGAAGTGGAGAATAATGCAAATGTGACCCTTGATATTAAGCCATGGAGAAAAGCTGGCTGGAAGTATCTAAGTACCAAGGCACAAAGTGATAATTTCTTCAGGAGCCACTGTAGTTTTGAGAAAAGGGGCCTCCTGAGAATCAGCTTCTTTCTTATCTACCTTTCTTGGAACTCTAGGCTCAAAGTCACAGTCCAGGAGGCATTTATGTAGTATGGAGTGGAAGCTTGTATACTATTTCTCTTGTTCTTCCTTTCTGAGAAAAAGACTTAGCTTCTTTCAGAGTTATAATTAAATTGTAAATGGTAAAGGCCAACACTGACCCAGAAATTCAATTTCGCTAGGCTCCCTGAAGATATGTAGGTTGGGAGGAAGCAAAATTATAATCACAGTTTGAGATGCTTAGAGACTGTCCTGCCTCCCAGGCCAGAAAGCTTAGTCAAAAAGCCACAACTTTGATTGAAAAGCAGTTTGTGTTTGTTTGTGAGCTGAAGGTTGAAAGTATGCTGTGAAAAAAACGAACAGTAGAGTTGTCAGTGAAAAGCAATGGGGTGCTTGAGAACAAGCTTTGAAGGAGGAGCCTCTAGTGCTGCACCCTTTATAACCCAAGTTTGTTATACATTTTCCACCCTTAGCAATTCTATATATATTTTTCATTTGGCTGATCCAGAGAAGAATCATAATGGCAGAAGTTAAGGCAGAGTTTTCAGGAATTGCAAGTAACATTGAGTTGGTGAAATTTCTAGTGTTGGTAGGAGTTTTGGCATTGGATAGTTGAGTGGTGCCTGGAATTTGGCAGTTAGGCAGTCATGATCTATCCAAATGTGAGAGATTCATGGAAGTTCTGATTTCATGAGTAGTCCAGCATTATTGGGTAGGCATGAAACGAAGTATTTTTTTTAATAGACTTTTAAAGACTAAGTGACAATAAGTCCTTTCCTTTCTAGTTCAGCTCCTTGAACACCATGCCTAACCTTACTTGCCAATTATATCTAATGCTGACATAATCTGAGAAACTGACTGGTTGCACATCATACTATTCAGTGAAAATCCAGCTCAATACATTTCTCCTCAAGTGCGAAAAACCACTATACTTGATAGTTAGTGACCAGGGAGAATCTAGGAAGGAGCGTCATATAGTTATTACCCGTAACAATGGGATGCAGCCCAGAAACTCTATATTCTCACTAATAAGAAAACAAGAGGCTTGGTTTAGATCTATCAATGCATAAAAACAGTATGGTGTTGCAGAAAAGAACATAGAATGCCAAGTCACAGTGCTAGATCATATCTCAGCTGTGTGGCCTTGGGCAGGTTACCTAACTCTTTGGGTCTCATTTTCCCCACTCTTGTGAATATTAAATGAATTAACATTTTAAAAATACCTAATTAAATGCCTGTCACATAGTAATTATGTTGGCTATTATTATCATGGCTTTATTCTTGTTTGGAGGGAGAAAGGAAGAGATGGAAAAAAAAAAAAGGTGACCTAGGCCTAAAACAGTAATCAATGATATTGATTCAATACTTCAGGCCAGGTGCTGTATTAAGTGTTTCATACTCAAATGACTATAAGATAGATACTATTGTCAGTCCCATTTTACCGATGGAAATAACTGAGATTCAGAGAAGTTGAACAGATAGTAAATAGCTCATCCAGGAGTCAACACAAAGCCTGTAATTTTTTATTCTTATTTTCAGGTATACAGGTATACGGTACAGTAGTGAGACATATATATAATTTATGAAGTGATCCCATCCCCCACTTAGCCTGTATGTTTGACTCATTCTGCTACCAAGCCTTTCTGAAATATTAATCATGCCACTAAAAGAAGGTATTTTAATTAACATTGATCACTCAGCAAAACTATCTAACAGGGCTCATTCTCTTTCCATAAATCCAGTTTTTTTTGAGTGTAGGTTAAATCACTGCCCCTATTGAAATGGTGATGAAGGTGCTATTGCACATTACCATTAGCTCAATGCAGACACTCAGCTCCCCAGGCATAGTTCAACCCATATACTGTAGCCCTATTAGGTGCTACATATGTGAGTCTGCAAAGATGGGCCAAAGATGGTCCCTTTCCTCAGTGTGCTTACAAAACTCCAGCAGAGCCACTAATGGTAATGATCATCATCTTTCTTCTGGAAATCATTATCAAAAACATTTGCCCTTACCATTTTTTTTTAATCTACTAGGTACCAGGCACTGAGCTAGCTGGTACCATATGGCTAATTCTGACAGACCTGGATTCAAATCCCAGCTCTACCACTCACAGCTGGGTGACCTTGAGTAAAAGGATTCTCCTTATCAAGCTTCAGTGTTCTCAGATTTGAAATGGAGACAATAATAAAACCTGCCCCATGGTGTTGGTGTTGAAAAATGATATGATTTGTGCTAAAGGCTGAGTTCAATGAACAGCATATCATAACCTCTTGAGGAATATTATTAATAGCCAATAAATCACTATAATTTCTCTCAATTCTACATGGTACTGTTGATAAATAGGTACCCACTATCCCCTCATTACATACGAAGGAAATGAAGCTCAGAGAAGTTAGAAAGCTTGCCCTAACATCCTACAACTCCTCAAATTCAGGCTTTATGACTCCAAACACATGAGGAGCAAATAGCCAAGTCTGTCAAAGGAGAAAGGGCACTATTGCCAAAACACTTCCCAGAGCCAGAGGACAGACACTGATGGTGGGTGGACTGTTATCAATTTGATGATATGAGAGTTGATTCCTAAAGACAAGAGAAATGAAAAAGGGCAGTGTCCTCCCTGAGTTCTCATCTGGAGTCACAATACACCACATCAACCAGCCCCCTACAGCTCCCTACAGTCCATTCTTTCAGCTTCTTTCTGGATCAGAGCCTCTGTTGGGGAGAGGTTAGAGTGCTGCTGAGATAATACTTTCTACATGTTCATAAGTATCTTATTTGCTTTATAGCTAATTCCCTTGTGCTGTGATATAGAGCTCACCTCACTGCAGGGATGCAGATGACTGCGGGGCCTTCAGAGAAGACAGATGCTCTTCTTGGCATGAGGCCAATCATCTGAGTGTTTGGAAACTTCTGGGGCTCTGGTGGTTAAATTTGGTGCTTAAAAATCAAAATTCCTTGGTTTTTCCTTGGTAAGGACCTAAAAACTCTCACCCCAACCCATAGCTTCCGGTCCAGAAGGTTTGGGGTGGAGAAGCTATTTCAGGGAGACTTTTGTAGCTAGAACCTGGTTGGAAACATTTTAGTGATTATATGGAAAATAAGGTTTAGCATAGGCATCAGAACAAAAGCTTTGAATGAAATAGTCTCTAGTTTGGATCCCAGTTGTGCCACTGACATTGTTCCATTGGATAAATTACTAAATTTTTCTGAACCTCAGTTTCTTCATCTGTAAAATGAGACAATGGGTACTTTTATCATAGACTTGTTGATGAGGACTCAAATTTAATAATTTATGCAAAGCATTTGGCACAAACATAAGAGCTGTTATTCTTATCTTTATAATTATTGTTGACATCAATGGAGCCAGGGTGAAAATGAAAACAGCACAGGCCATAAAAATCAAGTGGTATGAACTAAAGAAACTCATGATACTTTATCCCTCAGTTAGATACCTTTTTATAGTTTCCTTGGAATGTGTTCATTTATAAGAAGATTTCTTACTTGTACTTGGAAAAATCTACATATTCAAGCTAGTTTTTTTTTTTTTTAGGGTGTCTTACATGTAAAAGATGGTCAATAATACTTGATTAACTTAGAGCTATGCCTTAAAGGCTAATGGTGAAGGCCTCTGGAAGCAGCTAAAACGGGAGCCATGTGATGGGCTTGAAAACCTCTTTAAAATACTGATGATCATAATGCTAATTAAAGCAGAGATCTCCACTCAAATGAGTGCTCAATATTCAAAAGAACAGATAGCTGCAAATATCCAAAAGAGCACAAAAATCTGAAAAATAAAGTGAACCCATTGTATGAACTCTTCTTGATACCAGACCATTGTCACTTTTCAAGTAATGAACACACACACACACACACACACACACACACACACACACACACCAAGGGATTGCTAGGTGCATCACAAGTTAAACTAAATCTATATAAATTGGGGGGTATCTTGACATTTAACAAATAGGCTGTCATGCAGGGTTTTAAAACGTGGTTTTTTTCTTTTGTAAATTTACTAGAGAGATAGAAGGGATAAAAAGAGAGCTCTTGTCTATCATTACATTACATATCAACAAGTACAAAAAGTTGCAATATCAATATTTGAAGACTATCAGAAAAGAGGAATTAGAGACAGGAATCTCAGTGTCTGAAGTTCCAGTTCTGCCCTGCCATGTGTTTTCACTGTGTTTTTCTCCTCATTGGCCAAATCATGCAAACTATTTCTATTCCAATTACAAAACTAGGTGATTTTCTGTTGAGTCAAATATATTGAGGCTTGGGACCTGAAAAATTCTTCTCTTTCTCATTTTCCTACTTTAGAGAGAGCCCAAACAAAACAAACAAACAAAACAAATCTCAAAGCCAGCCTATTCTCTAAAAATGACAGCCTCCAGAAGAATTCTTTGTGCTCTTTTGGTTATTTGCGGTGATCAGAATTCATCTGATGGGCCTGCTGCATGCTGATCCCACAAATACATGTAAAACAAGGAGAGAATCAGATCCACTCCATCCACTCAATCAGTTCTTTCTTCCTCTGTTTCATCTGTGGGAGTGGTTACTTTATGTAAGCACTGCGTAAGGTCCTGAGGATACAGCAGTAAAAAGAAGCAAAAATCCTGCCACTATAGCACCCACATTCTAATGGGACAGACTAACATTAGACAAGACCATTTTAAATCATTGGATAGAGTTATGTCCGACTTTGGCTTTGGCCTCACAATTCAGTCAGAATCTACTATATAGCTTTCCTCAACCTTGCCTTTGAACAGCCTAATAGTCAAATATTATTTCAAAGTCATTCTCATATCTCTACAGTTGTGCATGCTCAGTGATCATGTAATACATAGATAATCATAATAGTCAATCAGTGTGATAAATGTCTGTAACACTAGCAAGGTTTGTCATTCTTTCGTTAATATCTGAATGTTCACTTTGAAATATAAGTGAGAATTCTAAATGCATATTGGGGTCAGAATCTTTAAATGTGCTTTACATGTTGAAATCCTATCAGTCAGTATAACTATGAATATAAATATATGTATTTATCAAAATATCAACACATATAATAATTAACCATTATAAAACTGCGTATTTTATATGAAAAAATGAGATTTTTTTCAAACAGTTAAATCAGTAAATGAATATTAAAAGAATGTAACTTGATATTTTTATGAATACTGTATCCCTTTTGAGCCAAGATATCTTTATAAAACTTAAATATTAGAATTAGACTACCTAATAATTCTAACCTTTTGGACTCATTTGGTGTACTAGCATTCATCACATTAAACAAAATTTTAAAAAGCTTACCTTAATCTCTTCCTATCCAGAAGGAAAGAAAGCTTAATAACTTGCTGTTAGTTCCCACAATGGCAGCGCTGACTCAAAAATATTTCACTCCTCCACCAATGTCAAGGCAAAATAAACATATTTGGTATCCATTCTAAATGTGTCACATAAAGGTAACTGAGGAAGTTTTAGTTGATAGTGCTAAGAAATTATTATTCCTATACTATAATAACAAAAGTTTACATTTTGACTATTAAAATTTTATAATAAAATTATAATCATAACTAAATTGTTAATAATGTCATTTGATTCTTATATTCCCAAAAACTTATTCTGTGATGTCGATAATCAGCTTTGGCCAAATATTTGTCTGTAAGTTGTTTGTTGCTCTCAGCCCATTTAGCATTCAGCCTAAATGTAGGTTCAGGGCCCATCCAGCTTTTCTGTGATCAGAGTAATTCGGTTGAGAGTAACTAAGATACGGGGAAGAAACTGTTTTAATTAGGTCAGTCAAAAAGTGTCCCCAGGAAGTGACAATTGAACAAGAAGTTATTAGGGCAGAGCATGCTGGGTAGAGAGAATGGAGAGGTCAGAGATGCTGTGATAAGAAGGAATCTGTCATGTTTGAGGGTCAGATAAAGGGCCTGAAGGGCTGGGGCAGAGTGAGCAGAGTGAGAGGGAATGGGGACAAAAGTGAATCAGTGAGGCTAGCTGAGGCCAGATCCCACAGGATGTGAAGGCCAAGGGGAGAAGTTTGGATTTTAAGCCCAAAGTAACCTGATGATAATTAGGCATTTAAAAGATCTCTCTGGCTGCTGTATTACGAATGTCTACATGTGGCATGGGCAGTAGTGGAAGCAGGAACACCAGTTGGGAGGTTGTTGCTATCATGTGAAAGATGATGGTGACTTGCAGTGGCAGAAGAAAGGGAGTGAAAGGGACAAGTTCAAGATACATTGAGACCAAGAGTCGAGACTCTTCTTAAATAAGAAGAGTCTTATTTTCTACTCTTTCCCAAGGAGAATATTATGTCCTCTGGAGGTAGCATGTTAGCCCTGGACAACATTTGGCTCTTCTCTCATAAGTTTGCAAATGTTTATTACCAGCAAACCTTTCTTCGCACACACCGCTTGCCAATGTGCAAGTTGTAGTTCCAGTGTCTTGGTAAATGACCTTGAGTGAGTAGGAGCCAGCCAGAATCTCTTACAACCTGTGTGTAATGGATGTACAGCTGGGAACTGGGACAGTCAGTTCTCTAGCTGAATCTTTTATTCCCTGCAAGAATTACTCTACAGCTGTACCAAATTTGTTTATTCTCCAAGTTAGCGTGCCTATTACAGAAAGTTACATGCTGACATTAGGGTGACATTGACACCAAACCAAAAGAGAAAATTAACACATTCACTTCCCCCTGAAGGTTTCATTTCCTACTTTGTTTAAAAGCCTGATTGTACTGTGCTTATGGTAATGCTTGCCACTGGTGGAGAGGTATTAATGAGAAAGGATTTCAAGAAATAGCCTCCAATGGGTCCAATCTCACTGAGCAAGTGAGTGATTCTCTGTAGATATTGTGTTGGGTACTTGAAGTCTTTCAAGAGGAAAATGGTTAATTACATTTAAGTAAATCCGGCTTGGCTCTAACTTTGCAGTGGAATTTTAAACCCAGGACTCTCTTACAATTGCAGTTGCTAAAAAATCGGTGCCAGAAGTACATATTTTATGCCTATACTTCAAATAATATATATATTTTTTTAGTTATCTATTTGTTATCAAGTACTGTGCTTGGTCTTATTATTGGCTTGATTTTTTAAATTAGATTTGATGTTTTTAATCAAAAAAATAATGTCTGCCAAAAAATGAGGGAAAATGTAAGGAAAAATTAAATATTACTCATGATCACAATACCCAGCAATAATAATTGTAAACGTTTTGGTGTTGTTTTCCAGTTTGCTTTTCTGTATCTCTGAGTTTGTGTATACACACATCCACAGATATATGCACATGACAGATAACCTTTAATGGAAATCTTTATACTCATTTACAACTGTTTCTTTTGAAACAATTCCTAGAAATGATATTATTAGTTCACAGTTAGTTATTTCCTGTGTGTTGGTAAGGTGACCAACTCATCCCAGTTTGTCCAGGATTTTCTGTTTTTAGCACTCGAAGTCCTGTGTCCTGGGGCAAACCAGGACATTTAGTTACCCTGTTTGACTGAATGCTTATATTCAACCTCCATCATCCTGTATTCTCAGGAAAATGTATGGCTGATAGTTACTCCCTGAATTTATTCCTTAGAAACTCTCTATCTCTTCAGCTTCCCCCATCAGGATGTCATCCTTGTCTCAGGCAGCCTCAGAAAATTCTTTGCCACTTTTATTTGAGGCTGGAATTAAGATGCGGTTCAGTTGTTTGTATACAAACAGCAGCAAGTCATTGTGCTTAGATGAAGGTCATTCTCCAGGCTCACTGAGCAATCTCAATTTGCTCCATTTGTCTGGATACACAAAAAGCTTCACAATTAGAATTATCATGTAAACAGCAGAGTGATACTTCATGTAACTAAGCAAGCAGATTACATTGTGGTGTTTGTACTCTGAGGGGGGAACAATTAATGTCTTAGTTATATTTGTGCAGGATCTTAGGTGTTTAAAACATCAAGAGAAAATAAAGTCATGGATTAAAGAGTATAGGGAGAGACAGTGCACATACAACAAACACAACTCATTGTAGAAAATTTCCATGACTTTTGTAATAACTAGTAACAATATAAGTCCTCCCCTTTAAAATTGTTTGTTTGTTAGTCCCTTCCCATTTTTTTAAATCTACCGGGGAACAGGACACCATATCCATATTGTACATGTCAAGTTCGAGTGAAAACAGGTCTATCGAGTAAGTCCTAGAACCAAGGTTGAAATCACTGGCTTTAATTAAAGTAACCTAAGATCAGCTACAACTTCATTACCTAATACCTAAATTTTTCTAGGGTCTAGGAAAAATTATTATATATGGAAAACAATATGGATGTATAAATATAAAAAGCAAATACAAAAACAAATAGAAAAATAATCTGAGGAAAAAAAGAGAGAGGGGGAGGGAGGGAGAGAGAGAAAGAGAGAGAGAGGGACAGAGAGACATAGAGAAAGGATTTTTCTCTTCTTTTTGGCTTTTATTATCTCTTTTTGATAAGTAAACTAAGAAAAAGCTTTGACCCATATTTGATATGGAAAATATTCAGGAACTTAAGAAATAAGATAAGAAACCTACATAACATTGAGGGCACTCTAATTGAGAGGCAGTTAATAGAGCTTAATTCTAAACTTAGGTTTCCAGGGTGATTGAAACCACAAGACTCTGAAACTGACATCAAACACCTTGTTAAAAAGTGAAAGCAAACCACACAAAACTCCAAATCAGTAGTATTTGCACCAATTTTTCAGACCCAAAGTGTCCATCAGAAATACATACTTTCTGGTCTACGGCCATGCCACCCTGAACAAGCCCAATCCCTTCTGATCTCGAAAGCTAAGTAGTATTGGCCTCGTTAGTACTTGGATGGGAAGACCAGGTGCTGTAGGCATTAAAAAAAATTAAAAATAAGGGATTGTTAGCTGACAGGTTCCTTGCAGTCTGTGAGGTTAACCAAGGATTGCCTCGTCTAAAAAATAAAATAGAAATACTTTCCTGTATGAGGTTAAATCTAATCAAGGAGCAAGTGATTAAAATTTCTTCCTGGGAATACTTATTTTAAAAAGAAAATGGGAAAACACAAATGCAAAAATGTTGTCAATTCAACTAAAAAAAAAAGACTGTGGTTTGGTGTGGCTCTACTGTCTGCCTGTTTCAGATCTCCACATTGACATGGCATCCTGATTTAACTTGATTCATACCTCTTTCCTTATTCTTTCAATAAATAGTCATTTACATCAAAATATGAATTAGATACTGCACTATCACAAAGATACAACAGTAAACAAGACAGATACAGCCCCTGCCCTCAGGGAACTTATATTCTAATGGGAAAAGACATAAAATAAGTATGTAAATACATAACATCATTTAAGATAGCAGTGAGTACTATTAAAAAATTAAACAGGGTGACATAATAAAGAATTAGTGGGTGGAAAGAAATTCTCTTTAGATTGGCTGGTCAGAAAATTCCTCCTGGCGGAAGTGCTATTAGAATTGAGACTTTGGTATCGAATATTCAGTCACCTGAAGATCAAACAGAAAAATATTTAAGGAGGAGAAAAAAGTAAGTTTAAAGTTCCTGAGATGGGAATCTCTTATGACATTCAGGAGACAGAAAGGATATTATATCTAGAGTATGTGAGTAAAAGAAAAGTGATGAGAGAGGGCCAAAGATTGTATCAGATAGAGCCTTGTAGGCCATGAAAAGACTTAGAGTACTTTGGATTTGATATTACTAGCCACAGGAATTCATCAGAAAGGACGGCAACCATACCAGTTACCAGGTGAACAATGGATGGGAAGAAGAAGCAGAGCACTAAATCGCTTTGTAATATTCTAATTCAAAGTTGAATGTTTAATTATTATGCTTCAGAAATTACATATATGGGTATACTATGTGGTAATAAAAAAAGAATGAAGTACTGATGCACGCTGCAACACTGATACACCTCAAAAACATTATAAGTAAAAGAAGCCTGATGCCAAGGATCACATATTCCATGACCCCATTCATATAAATGTCCAGAAAAGGTAAATCTATGGAGATAGATAGTAGACTAGTGGTTGCTTAGGATGGAAGATGGGAGTGTGATCACACACAAAGGCTCTTTGGGGGGTGATGGTTCTATTCTATAAAACCTATAAAATTATAAAATCTATAAAATTGGATTATAGCTGTTGTTGCTCAATGTTGTAAATTGTACACTTAAAGGAAATGAATTTCATGGTATATAAATAATACCTCAATAAAACTGTTATTTAAGAATAATCAGGAAAAAAGAAATCATCTATATTCTTATTTTAAAAGAGCAGGCCTATTAGCAATTCTGTTATAACTGTCCAAGCAAGAGGTGATAGTGGCTTAGACTTTATTGACAACAAATAAAAATAGACATGTTTTGGAGAGTGATACAAAAAGGCTTGTGGTTGAATTGTGTGTGTGTTTGTAAGAGAGAGAGAGAGTGTGTGTGTGTGTAAGTAGTGGGAGTGAGAGAGGAATTCAGAGCAGTGTCTAGGTTTGAGCAATCAAACATTTGAGCAACCAGACTTTTCCTGAGTTGTAGAAGAGCAGTTATTCATTTGTTACCACACCTGGTAAGTCACCATCAGTATGAAGCATGTGGCTAGTAGTCAGTTACTAAATTTTTTTCATCTTACATCTTTAATTTTTATGTATCTGAGTTTCTTATTTGCTTTATGACATAATTTAATACATATTTATAAAACATTAAAGGTGAGCATAAATTCTTTTTTCAATTACAGTTGACACTCAATACTATGTCATATTAGTTGCAGGTGTGCAGCATAGTAGTTAGGCATTTATACAATTTATGAAGCGATCCCACCATAAGTCTAGTACCCATCTGGCACTGTAAAGTAAAGAGAATGCTCCTGCATGGTTAGTGGGATTGCAAATTAGTTGCTAAATTTTGCACACAAAAATGTAATCAAATACAAAGGATTCAGAGCTGTGTCTATATTAAGATCTCCCTAATTCTCTTGTGATTTTGTGTGCTTTTCTTGAGTCTGGAAGAAAATGATTGTTTGAAGGTTAACATGCTTGGGGAATCGCGTCTAATCAGCAGCCTGCCATATCTGCATCATGGACCTGAATGAGTGCAGCTTATATAGCGTTCTCTGTTGTCACAGCATGAACTGATCTTTTGCTTTACCCCTCTGCACATCAGGGAGTGTTTCTCTTCAATCTGGTTATGCCCATGGGAGCCAGTCACACAGCGAAACACCTTCCTAATTGGTTCTTCCTAATTTGTAAATCTGGAGCAAGAAGAAGAAACACTCTACTTCATCTACAATAAAGAAGACTTAAATATTTAGACATTATTAGCATGGAAAACTGTACCTGCAAAAACTTCCTCAAGGCAAGAAATGGATCAACTGATTTATGAACACAGTGCTTACCTGGGGCTTCTTAATTAGAATTTCACATAACATTTTGAGACTGAATATATTTGAAACCTCAAATAATAATAGCTTTTTAAGCAGATAGGGAATCTTATTTTTCCCCATTAGTTTTTAAAGCATTGATGATGACATAGTCTGAATAAGGGAGGCAGGGGAATAAACGCATGCTTGAGTCATCTCCAGAGATCAAAACTAAATTACAAAAAAATGCACAGGTTAAAATCTTCTGACTCTATAGATTGTTTAAACAACAGCTTAAATAGTGAACATAGTAATATGTACATATACATTTTAAATTCCATATCACCATACAATTTAAAAGAAAAACATCAAATAATTTTTGTTTTAAAGATTCTTAGATTATCCTGAGAGCATTCCTCTGTTTGGTAATTTCTCTGGTTATGAATCAATATAGTTGATGTCTTTTAAATCCGTTGGTTTGAAATTTTCAATTTAGTAAACAGGCCTTAAAGTAGGTCTTATTTGCTTTCTAACAAATAAAGTGGAACAGCTTGCCCATGGGGATTTAAATCATAATTTACATTTAGGTTTATTTTCATAGACAGGCCATGAGTACAATTTACAAAGCTGGATAAAACTAAGGCACTAGAAAATTAAAAAGAGAGATTTATTTTTCCCTTTAAAATTGAGCTTAGTTTTAATTTAAAACTAACTGCTTTAATCATACAGAATAATTGAATTAGGCAGAGATTTGCGTAGTTTGTCAGAATCAGAATGTGACAGTTAATGTCCGCTGCTCTGTTCTTCTAAAAGCAGGATACACACACACACACACACACACACACACACACACACACACATAACTGGAAATAAAGTAAAATGTAACATGGAAATGATTCAGAGGAATTAAGGACTTAACATTATGTAAAAATAAATCCTTGTATATACATATTAATGGTGAGTTTTTATAGAAAAATCTATTCCAAATATGGCTTAGAGAAGAATTAGGACATATATCTACTTGAAAATTCCCCTCTCCTTTTCAAGTCCAAGATATTTTTAACGTTCACTGCAGTTAAATAAGCAGTGTATAATAGCACTAGCTACATCTTTTTAAAACTTCAATAATTTCTGACTACCCTCACACCATACCTGCACACCACAAGTACCCTTCTTTGTTTTATATTTTTCTTTAAGTCTATTTTCATCTTTAAACTTAGATTTTAAAGGGGCTTTTTTCTGCCCGATGGTAAATAGAGAGTAGTCATAAAAACAACTAAGGGAAAACAAAACAATGTTAGTAAATTCTAAACTGATTCTGCTGCTTCAGAAGGAGGCTCCAAATGTCAACAAAATTGCCCTCCCTCTTTAGAACAAAAGAGGACAAGTACATTTAAGACATTTTTCTGCCACACTAAGCGTCTCTCCGTGAGGTAATCGGAAGGAATGGAGGAGAATGGCTATCTCTCACGGCCACACAGTCCCTCACCTTCATGCCACCTGAAATCATCTCCAAAATAGGAGATCTGCATTTTGAGAACCACAATGCTCAATTTGTTTCTTAAATTGC
Organism: Eidolon dupreanum; assembly: GCA_028627145.1. Taxonomy (NCBI): domain Eukaryota; kingdom Metazoa; phylum Chordata; class Mammalia; order Chiroptera; family Pteropodidae; genus Eidolon; species Eidolon dupreanum. Next base: position 55,837,540 of record CM053507.1, on the reverse strand, counting down.
TTAATTATCTTCTAAATTTCTCTAGTTTACATTTATCCAAGAACATTCCATGGCTTTTCTAGAACATTCTATTGCTTCTTTTCTGCTTAGTGAATTTTTCCATGCCAGCCTGCAAAGTGAAGTAAATGAGAAACACTCATTAGTGATATTGCTGAATGTAGGCAGTGATGACAAAAGAAAGAAAACATTTTCCTCCACAGCTGGCTTTGTCTCCTGAATTATCTGAATAAAATATCAATGAAAGTGTTAATTCTTGACGGGAAAACCAAAGAACACTCCATAGGGAAGGAAACATTTGAAATAGGCCCTTACTTTTCTCTGAATTTTATTTTTACATCTATCAGCATTTTATTACAGCCTTAAGATAGATAAGATGACAATTATTGAAGAAGTTTCCAGGCCACAAATAAATACAATAAATAATTCTTAATTCGATACATTTTAATCAAGTATCTACAATGTGTAAAACACTACCATGTGCCAAAGGAAAAAATGAAAAGTGAAGACTTCACCCTTAGGAGGTATACCACTCATAGGAAATCAGTCACATATTTAATAATGAATATAAAATAGAAAGGACTCTTTTCTGAGAACTGCAGATTCTTTCTTATTGGGAAAATGAAAGAATGTTTCTGGAGAAGATGGCTCTTGAAATGGCCCTTGAACTTGGCCATGCAGGGCTTGCAAGTGCAGCGTTGGTGGGAAGGGCATTCCAGCAAAAGGAAGCCATGTCCACCAACGCTTACAGTCTCAGAGATACAGGACTGTCCATGGAATGTAGGTTCTTAAAAATGTTTAAAAGAGAAGAGAATGAAATTTATAAATATAGACTGAGTCAAGGTGAGAAAGAATCTTGAAAATTAAACAAAAGGGAGAGAACTTAAAGAAACAAGTATAACTTATTTTCTTTAGAATTTACAACATGAAAACCGGAGAAAGAATGCTCATGAACTACCATCAGTGTGACTCAGCTCCAACAGTTACCTGTTTCTGGGCTTCCCACTCCAAGTTTCAAATTCTGGAATGAAGAAATCTGATGGGCTCAACCTGGGTGAGGTGCTCATCCCTGGACCAGTCAGTTGGGGCCTAGAGGGCAAGTTCATATACCACAAACATGACTACTGGAAGCCAAACCAGTGCATGGAGAGGGAGCCAGAGAGAAATAATTATCCTGATGTGGACACTGGTATACACCTACCTCAGAACAATTCTGTGAAGTAGGTATTATCATTCCCATCTACAGATAAGGAAATCTGAATCTCAGTACAATCAGGCAACTTGCACTATGGAATGGGAAGAAACTTGAAAATACGAATGAAGTCAAACAAATCTGTCTCTGGGAATTTCCAAATTCTCAGTAAAGCAGGAAGCAAGTTCATCTGAAAAGACACAAGCAACGTTATCTGGTAACAAGAGATTTTTTAAAGAGAGTCTTTAAGAGGCTGAAGAAATTTTAGAATAGTTTCCTTTATAAAAATACATTACCAGCCCTGATTTAAATGGTTCTTTGCACAGCTGTGTACTTAGCCGAGAATAAGTCATTTGCATTTTTGGATTCTTTTTTCCTGGAGACAGATGGACGGTCTGATGCAATTCTCAAACAGCTGGAGCTGGAAACATGTACAAATACATTGGGATGGGAACAGAGAGAAAGAGCAGGGAGGACAGAGATTCAGGGACCAAACATTGCATCTTACCCAAACAGTCAAGACAGCCCATCAGTCCTTTTACTGACTGTGTATCTCCTAAAAGTACCTAAAATTTCTGTGCCACTGGATGAAAGTGAAAGACTTGGGGCCAGTCAGTTCTTGTCCTGTGCACTGCAGGATGTTTAGCAGCATTCCTGGATTCTAAAAAGTTTTAAAGGGTCTTTAAATGTTATAAAAGGAAGAAAAGAACAAAGTCTATGAATATAAGCTGAGCAGATGTCAGTCACATTCTTACCCGCCCCCCTCCCCCACTTGGAGTTGTGACAACCAAAAAATGTCAACAGACATTGCCAATTGTCCCCTGAGAGGGGAGGGCAAGATAACCCCCAGGAGAGAACCATTGATGTAGCTAATAATTCTTTTTATCTGTAATGTCAAACCATTTTGATGTATTTCTACCGACTGAAACAGTGGTTTCAGAGAGCAATTGTTTAGCTGTGGGGAGTTATAGTTTGTATTCATTGGCTTTGTGGGCAATATCATCAGTGAAAGACTATATAGAAGAGTCTAATTGCATGGTGGTGAACTCAGAAAAATTTTCTAACAGTCCAGGATCAAACACTCCTCATATTGTTGACAAATGGTGACCAAGGTACAGCTAGCAAGCAAGAAGGCTAGGAATTTGTTGTAAATCAATTTAGGGTTTTATTCTTGAGTCCTATTATCTTCTTATAAGCCAAAAATAAATAGAAATCCATTCCAGTCTAGTCTGTTTCCTGATGGTGTCCAGGGATGGAACCTGATTAAATGATTCAGTCAGAGGAAATGGAAGGACTGTATTTCAGTACTAATGAAATACTAGGGAGTTATCAGCCACCAATAAAGAATAATCCAGTGGCACTTTCCATTCAAAAACTCATCTCCCTGCATCTCTATCTCCCTAATTAAAGTTTCAGATTTTCCAAAATATGAGACCTTGAATGGCAGTGCTTCAACTTCACGTCTTTCTCTGTCACAATCATCTCTCTGGACAAGGACCAGAGCCAGATGGCCATAAACCCAACCACTGGAGTTTCATCTCCATCCCACCTATGAGGCATACTCCTAGAGAAAGGACACTAAATTTTTGAGACGTGCTTACCTTTCAGAACACTGTTATGTTTTTCATATAAAGCAGAATCAAGATCTTTTTAAAATAATAATAATAATAATAACCAGGGTGCCTTTATAAATGATATTTGAATGCTAACCGTAGTTACAGTTCCTCTTTATTATCAATTAATTCTACTAGGTTGCATTAACAAGATAGTTAAGTGTGCAGAGGACCTAATGTGTTCTTCAACATTTCCAAATCAGCTGAAATATTTCCACAGCTAATGGAAATGTGCTTGGATTAAAAATGCACCCTGTTTGAATTACAGTGAAGCTCTGTTTGGAAATCTGCTGTTGCCAAAATAGAGAAAGTATTTGACAGCCTGGGATTGCCATCTAGTGGCTAAGAACATAACTTTCCTTTTTCCTGGTCTTCGGGGGCTTATTTATGTCTCAGTATTTCATCTTTGAATAAATGATTAAATGGGCTGGTGTATTCCTACAGACCATCTCACAAAGAATTATATAAGAAGAAGGAACCTGGATTCTTTAAAATACCAGTAGCTAATGTTTGGCCCTTTCCATTTGTAAGACATTTTCATATTTCTTACTTTATCAAGGCTGACTCTCTACCTTTAAAATCCTAACTAAAATAGAAAAGCCTACAAATACCATGTTATGGAAAACAAATCAAATGTACATATGCGTATTGGCAGGATTGTTCAGCGTTTAGAAGAAGCTTCAAGAGCCCAGTGTGCAAGTGACAGTGCTGTGTCTATCTTGTGTCCTGTGGTATACTAATAACACCAAGAACTCAACCTGACACATAGTAGAAATGCAATGAATATTTGTTGTTAAGAATGGGAGGAATCCAGAAGTCAGGTACATTTAGCTCTGTTTCATCTCCCTCTTACACTTCCAGACCCTCTGGGATATGGAGAGGGCTTACTCACCATACAGCCCTGGGCCCAGGTCCCTGGGGATACACACAAACTCCAAGCTGAAGTGAACACAAGGAAACCAATTTAAAAAACTACAGAATAAGGGTGACTTTAGAAAGCGGGAGAGATGAGTGAGAGCTGAAGTATTCAGAAAGGTGCACAGAGGAGGTGAGACTTGTATAGGGGAATTTTAGTAAGAGAGGAAAAGGGTGCAAAGGAGTTACTGGTGGAAAAAGCAGCCTCTCAAGAAAGGTTCAGAAGTGAGTATAACCATGGAGCTTGAGGAAAATGATGTCACCATTAGGAGTAAGGAAATGGGAGCTTTGGTCATTGAGATTCTGCCAACCCAGTAAACATTTCTATGCCTTCAAGGCTGGCATTCTGATCTGCCTGAGTGTCATCCACAACACTCAACATCCCATAAGCTCCTGGCACCAGTAGCCACTTTTTGCTCCTCTACTACCTGCCTTCCATCCTTCCATCCAGGTAATGGTCCTCTGGACACAGGAATGCCCCCCCAAGAGGTTTTCAGAATGTGGCATTCGAAGTCCGCTTTCAGAGGACTCTGGCTTCCCAACATCCAGAAATTTGTCTTTACTTTGTACTCAGGCAAGTTTCACATGAAAATCTATAACATCCTGGGCTGAAATTAAATAACAGAAACACAGATGCTGGACCCAGAAGGGAGTATTGAGTTTATCCCACCCAACCCTCTCACTTCAGACAAAATGACTGGCTGGAGAAAACAGTTTGCTCAGAGTTTGCTCAGAGTTGCACGGACCAGGCCAGCGACTGGAACCTGAGCCTCCAAACTCTCAGTCCACAGGTCCTTCTAATTTACCACCCGCATCCTGAGAGAGGCACAGGGAAGCAGAGTTAATCTTTTATTCTGCAATTCCTGCTCAGAGTTAGGAAGGCAGGCACTCTGCCAGAGGCACCAGTCCAGAAGCCACTCTGTCGGGCCAGCACTAATAGGAGAGCTGGACATTGATTTTATAGGGTGCTGCATTTTTTCCTACTTCCACTTGCAACAAACATGGGAATGTGGGTCAGCATTTTTGAAAAAAAGACTCTGAAGGCTTACTGCCTTGGCTTGACTCAGCTTCACTCTTTACTAGTCCGGCAACCTGCAGTGGGTTCTTTAATGTCTTCGAGCCTCAGTTTCCTGCTCTGTAGCATGACAGTAATGATAGAAACTGTTCCGTAAAGCTGCCGTGACATGAAACAGGATACTCTGTGTAAGTGTTTAGCACAGTGCCTAGCATATTGAGTGTTCATTAAATGTTAACATTATTATTGTTGTTCTTTAGTTGAGTGACCCTGATCAAGTTGCATAAAGACTATAAATTTTAATGCCTTCATCTGTAAAGTGGAAGTGAAATTTCTACCTTACAATGACCATGATACTGATTCAGTGAGATCTTACTGGCAAAGAGCTCAGCATAGACCTGACACATAGTAGGCCCTCACTTAATGTCTTTAAGTGAACCATTGGACATCCTAAATAATAACAGTCACTCAGCCCTACCTGCCAGTCCTGCTCTGCCAAAAGGAGGGGCCTGGGTCTTTCTGGCTAAGTGATTCTCTTTGCAATAAGGTTAAATAAAATATTATAATAGGAACATGTCTAAGTTCCCTAAGAGTAAAAAAAAAAAAGCTGTAGTACCCAGTAAATAATGAATGCTTTTTTGTACAATAACAAATTCAGTGCTCTAACCACACAGAACAATTTTCTACTACCAAACATACCAAACAAATAAAGGCAACAAGATAATCCATAATCATAACCTCAAACCAAGAGAGGCCTCCATAAGCAGCCTCTATCCACAAACAACATATTGACGGGCTCTATCAGAGCACCCCAAAGAGAGGCCACTAGGGGAAAGGGCATAAAGCAGCATGATGAATAATATCTAAATGTTTTCTTCTCATTAGGAAAACTAAAATGCTTCCCCAAAAAACTGAAAAATAGCATACCAAAAACTTTTTTTAGATCCATAAAAATTTCTGTTATTCTAAAGAAGCAGAGGGACAGATGGTAGGGCCAAAAATCAGCATTGGTCTTTTCCCATTGCTATTATCTCTTTGATGAATGGCAGAGGGGCTGCAGGACCTAGAGAAAGCCTGCTCTCCTCTAAGCCATGACTGGAAAAGCCCCTCATTAGGTACATGTTATTTTGAATGCGGGCAATGCTTTTCAAGCTGGAACATGCATGGAACCCAAGGTCACAGAGTTCAACAGGGAGCATCGTCCTGTCATATCAACTTACTGGTAAGATCTGAAATATTTTTGTATTGAAACAAACAACCATGTTATGAGATAGAAGGCAAACTGTGTAGGGGTTTTTTTTAATTGGAATGCTTTGAATAAATGTGGTGCTCCTAGAATGGCATTTCAGATAGTACCACCAGGCTCCTGAGAGTTCATGTTTACCCATTATTTACCTGCACCATTATAAAGAATTGAGTTGAAATACCAGGTCTCTTGGGATCCCATTTATGCTGCACCTACCTTTGTGAGGAAACAGGTTAGACACCAGGGGTCAGCCAGTTTTTTGTTAAGGATTCAGCTTTACAAGCCATGCAATCTTTGTCACAATACTCAACTCTGCTATTCAGGGTGAAAAGAGCCACCATGTGTAAGTAAATAGACATGGACTTGCTCCCGATAAAACTGTATTTACAAAATCAGGCAGCAGGCCAGATTTGGCCCACAGGACATAGTTTGGCAATCTCTGAATTAGATCATTTCTAGTCATCAGTACCTAAGTAAGATTAGATCATTGTATAACTAATCTAAGTTGTTAGCTCCATGAAAGCAGGGACTTTTCATATTTGATAAAGTATTTAGAACAGTGTCTGGACCTACTATGTGCCAATAAATTAGTCGAATAAATAGACTAAGGAAATTTGGACTTTTCAGACACGTCTGTATTCCATTAAGAACCTGAAGGACTAGAACTCAGGACAAGTAAGGTTTGATTAAGAGGAGTTCTCAAGAAATGTCCAAATGATGAAGTAGTGCTGGCCCAGCTGGAAGAGAAAAATGTCAGGCCCTGAGCATGAGGCAGCAGGTGGTATATGGAATATGGGAAGAAGTAAATGGGAAAGGAGAAGGCAGGTGAGGGAATACACATAGATAGGCTTTGCTTTACTAAAGCCTTCTTCTGTTGCAATTAACAGAACCCTAATTCTAACTGGCTTGGCTGAGAAAGGAATTCAACATTCCATGTAACTGAAGAGTCAAAGGCTACAGGCATGTTTGGATCCTGTTGCTCAAATGATGTCATTAAGGGTTTTTCTCTCCTCTCGGCAGTTTTCCTCTAGGTTTTCTTCATTCTCAGGCAGCCTCTTTCCTCATGGAGGCAAACAGGTGTTGCCAATAGTTCATGGGTTACATTCTATGAGTGTAGTAACTCCAACAGAAAAAGTTTCTCTTTCCCTGTGGTTTTAGTCAAAGTCTACTAGCTGACTCTCATGGAATCAACTGAGTCAGGTTTCCACCCCCGAACCAGTCATCATAGCCTAGGAAATGTGGTGTCAGGAATGGCCACCCCTCAATTCAGGAGTGGGATTAGTTTCATCCAAACCACATGAACCAAGTTCAGGGAGAGGTGGTTCCCAAGGAAGAATTGGAGTGCTGTAATTAGAAGCAGAGGCAAGGATGTTGAGCAGGCAAAAGTAACAGATGTCCATGAACTTTACGTACTTCACCAGTTTTCCCTGGGTCAACACTTCTTTCCCTGTGATAGTTCATTCATCATACCAAACTTACAAATTTCTACCCTTTATCCAGCAGCCTCAGTCAGCCAACCCCCATAACTGCCAGAACTTCTCTGTGAAAATGAAGAACTGACCCCATGTGTGTTAAATACTATTACATTTCTACTGAACAGCCTTCTCCTCTCTCATTACCATAATAAATACTCTCCCACATTATATGACCCTTTACCCCCTCTGTTTTTCCCTTCATAAATATCACATGTGCCCCGGTTCCATTTGGGGCATCTCCACCAGCCTAAGAGCTTATGAAAGCAGGGACTGTGCCTACAATAACTCCAAAAACAGTAGGTACTTGATAAGTATTTATTGATTGAATAAATGAATGCAGAGTTTGAAATTTATCATGAGAACAAAGGAAAATACTGAAGGAACTTTAGTAATAATTGTGTTAAACTTCCTTTCCCCAATACTGTCCCCCTGCCCATCCAGATTTCATCCATTAAGACCCATTCTAGTGTCCCCTCTGCAATGATGGACTTTCAAATCACTGACACCACATCAATCTCATTCTCCTCTGAACCACAGTGTTCATTACCTCTATTATTCATTTATTAGCTCACTCTATTCTGCCTTGGGACATTTCTTGAACAATATTAAACTGTTTAGTTCCTCTGTGCAATTCTTTAATTGTTCAGGTAATTACTCAGTTTTAAAATGAACTAGGACAGGAACAGGGATCTAGACATCTTTGAAGCACCTCAAAACTTAACATTGTGATATACAAAGAGTAGAATGTCAATTAATGTTTACTGAGAGATTGATTATACATCTTTTCTCAGGGTGCCAAGGGTATCATAAATTATAAAATTTAAGATGTCAATCTTTTTTTGCAGGATTTGTTTACAAGGTTAGAGCGACATTTGAATAAAAAAATATTTCTAATTAAAAACATGTGTCTAAGTTTACTCAATTTTAACATATTTGGATGTAATAATATGTAGATAGACCCTATCTTATGATAAATATCTGTAATATTAAACACTTTAAAAATGCCCTTATTTTTAGAGTCTTGAGGGTACCTCACTTATAAAATGGAAGTAGTCATACTTACACCATAGGATTGTTGCAAGGATTTAAACAGGTGATGCCAGCACAGTGCTGAGCATCATGTCTAGAACATAGTAAGCAGTTAATAAATGTTGACAGTATACAAAAGTGTGGAATTACAGCTGAGTTGTGATGCAATGTGATCCATTATTACAAATAAAGCATCAACCAAGCCATTGGTCCTTGCTATAGTTAGATAAGACTTTGAACTTTCTTCAGAGCTGTTGGGATAGAATAAATGTATTTTGCCTGTGAGAAGAACATGAATTTTAGAGGTACAGGAGCACATTGTTATGGATTTAATGTTTGTGTCCCACCCAAATTTCACATGTGGAAGCCCTAATTCCCCATGTAATGGTATTTGCAGGTAGAACATTTGGGTGGTAATTAGGTCATGAGGGTGGTGACCTCATTATTAGCATTATTGTCCTTATAAAAAGAGACTCAAAAGAGAGGAGCTCTCTTTCTCTCTTTCCCCTTATCTCTTTCCCCATCTCTCTCTCTCTTCCTTTCTCTCTCTCTTTGTCTCCCCCTCCAACCCTCATGTAACAATGGAACCAGGAAGAAGTCTCTCATCGGATACCGAATCTGCTGGCGCTTGATCTTCCAGCATCCAGAATTGTGAGAAATAAGTGTTTGTTGTTGAAGCCACCTAGTCTATGGTGTTTTTCTATAGCAGCCCAAGCTGATTAAGATATTGACAGTATACAAAAATGTGGAATTACAGACAAGCTGTGCTATAACATGATCTATTATTACACATACAGTATTAGCCAAGCCAAGATCCCTAGACATGACCATCTAATTGCAGTCTAACTCATTATGGTAATGTATGAATATAAAGTAAACATTTAAACTGTCTAGCAATACCATTGCTACATGAAGGGCTAAACTATTTATCACTCACTCATTTGTGTCACTTATCTGATTTTTTGGCATTTTCTCTCACTCTCGCCCAGAATAAAGCTTTGTTTTTTTCCACCCTCTATAAAAAAGAAGAGAAAATTTCAACACCCTAAACATCACCAATATTTGTGCCTGACATAAGACAGAAGGAGAAGGGAAAAAAAGTCTGTCTGATCCAAACAGCGCTACATCTTCATGTTAGGCACGTGTTGAATTTTTAATGATGCAAATAATTCATAAAAATTTATAAGCAATCATAATGGATAATGAAATTATCATTCCTCACTTAAAGTGATGAAATTAATGACCACAATATGAATTTTCTTGGATGGTTGATGGAGAAAATAAGCCTGATTATATTGCGCTCATACTGAACTGCCAGAGCCTAAGCTACTGATAGGTCACAGAAGGAGGGAGGGCATTTGTAAGCAGAGAAAAAAGACTCAGTCTTCTGCAGGGGGATGTAGGCTAGAGCTTAATTGAAAAGTGGTATAGTATTGATTCTGCTCTCATCATAGGAGGGACAGTGAAGCTATGTGGCAGTGCACAGATGAGAAAGTTGTCTTCTTATTTGTGTAAATCGGAAAGCAATGGGGAGAGGATTTAAAATACTATCGGTTATTGAACTCTTATTTTCAACAAATTCATTTATTGCAATGTTTTACTCAAAGACAAATGCCTCATCCCTTTCTTCCTTCTTCCTCCTCCTTCTCCTTCTCCTCCTCCTCCTCCTCCTCCTCCTCCTCCTCCTCCTCCTCCTTCTTCTTCTTCTTCTTCTTCTTCTTCTTCTTCTTCTTCTTCTTCTTCTTCTCTCTCTCTCTCTCTCTCTCTCTCTCTCTCTCTCTCTCTCTCATTGCCTTCATATCTGTTGGTTGCTTACAATATTGCGAGACACTCGCATTAAGGCAAAACATTCTTTTTTTCATCCAGATCTATTTTCCAGGAATCACATGTAAATTGGGATCTCATACATGTTTAAAAAATCAAATCTTCTTGACTTTGGTTGACCTCATTAACTGAGACACATGATAGTCAACATTGATTCAACTCAGGTTCAATTTCTAGTTTGCTAAATGAAATGATCTAGGTAAAAGCACCTAGAACAGTGAATGGCACATAGTAAACACCCAGAGCTTTGTTATTATCATCATCCTTGGCTGGGGAATGGGAAAGTCACTCTTATAACTTACTAAGAGTCGCTATTATAGTAACGAGTTGTTATTCCAAGAACCACTGTTCCTATGTACGTATTAATGGATCACATACTAAATAAGACAGTTTACCTATGGTCAGCATCTCAAAGACACTGAGTAATTACTCTTTTCTTCTTCAAGGGCCACCTAATATTGAAGGGAAATTTATGATTTGGAAATTAAGGCCTGTCAACTTGTTCTTCTTTGTGAATCTTAATCAAAGTATTTCCTGTAGGCCTGTTTGATGTTTATTCAGCTCTCTGATAATAACTGTAGACTGCAGTAGTTCACAAACATAGCCAAGCAGCAAAATCACCAAGGAATATCATTCAAAACAAACATTCCTGGACAGGTTATTCTCTATATAAATTCTTGCAGAGTAGGTATGTGATAGAGCCTAGAAATCTCTATTCTAGTATATCTCCCATCTTCCCTCCAACCATGATACTAAGATCCTTATCTTGTCCCATCTAAGCTATTATATGCTCCTAAGCCTCCCCTTACTCTGATTTATTCTGTACATTCTTGACCAATTATCATCCTAAATTACAAACCAGCTCACATTTATTGAGGACTCTCAATGGTACCTGACACTATGCTGAGTCCTTAATATTCACTGTTTCATTTAATCTTCACAGTACCCCAAATAGGTAGACATTGTCACATCCCACTTTCAGATGAGAAATTTAAGGTTCAGAGGGGTTAAGACACTTCCCCAAGATCACATAGCTGCTTAGTGGTCTGATGTATCTGTATCTACACCAATACCTGATACAGGAAACCTGGGTATGTCTGATTTTAGAGCTCTATCTCCTAAATGCTCCATAATCATGATTACATAATTATGTACACATTATGTACATACACAATAATCATTACCCCACTCCCCTGCCAAAGCTCCCTATTCCCTGTAGCAGGGATCACAAACATAAATGCTTACAAGAGGCAAGCAACAAATACTCGTGCTTGAAGATGGTGGGGATAAGGAATGAGCTAAGCTTCTTTTAGTCAACAAACTTCATGCCTGCCTGGGGTCATGGCTTTTCAAACAGTGGTCAGGTCCTTGGCTATCTACCTTCAGGAAATTATCATCAACATATTCAGTAAGAATCATTGATTGAAATGCTGATCTTTATTGTTCTTTTTTAGATCTTTGCTTCTTAATAATGACAATTTCTATTTCATAGCTCAGATACTGACTTTGCAAATAGGAATCAAAAATTTATCTTTTGGAAAAATGTAAGTTAAAAGGTTCAGGGGCTCACAGAGCTCAGCCCAACTTGTTTTTCTGACCACTGCCTGCCCACCTACCCACATGCAAGGAGCACCCTAGGGTCTACTGATGCCACCTGAGATCCTGCAGTCAATTCATCAAAGTGGCTAAGAATGGGACTCAAACATCAGAAATAGGAACTCACACCTACCACTTAGCAAATATGTGACTTTTGTCAAATTACTTAATATTTCTAAGTTTTCAGTTTCTTCATCTATGAAACAGGGCTGGCAGCCCTCAATACCCCATAGCATTACTGTGAGGATTAAATTATATAATTATTAAATGAGTTAATAATTAAAGGAGGATTAAACGAGAAAGCACTTGGAAAAGTGTCTGCCTCACAGGAAGTGCTCAATAAATGGTAGCTGTCAAGATGAACTGATGACCATGGTAGTAATTAATAATTAAAATAATTACATTACTCAGCTGAGAGTATAACAGTTTGAGATTTCCCTAGGCCCTCCCCCTATGGTAGATGTGGAACTGGGATGGGGCAAGGGGTAGTCTCTCATTGTCATGCTCCTTAGAAGTAACTTAAGGAGAACAGAGGGGAGAAGAGAGAAAATGTATATATAGAGATCTCTCCTATAACCTCTCCTTTCTGCACGTTCCTTAGACTTATTCCACTAATAACGTCACCCACCGCAAATTGAATGGCCTTCCTTCCTTCTTCCTAATCAAGCCTTTTAAGTGATTTGATTATTTTCTCCTACATAGTAGCAATCAGTTTTACCTGATTACACTAGGATGCCAGTATTTGGACAGGAGGAGGACACCCTGGTCCCAACATCCCTTAGAAATGACCTTGGTAATTCAAAACAAAATCATTAGTTAATCAGGATTTCCTTAGTGCATTGGTCAGTTTCATTCGAAGTTCCCAAAGTACCACCAACTAAATACTCACCATTCATGATGCTCTTTGGTAAAGGGTTCTATGGTCATATAAGTTTGGAAAATGTTGTGTGTTGTGGGCCCTCTTAAAGATTCAGAATGTACATTAGCATAATAAAGACTCTGAGAAATCCTGCATGATGAAACCAGTGTTTGTGTAAGTCAGCATTTCCTAAACTGATTTCATCATGAGATCTTTCTTTCTCATAACATCTGCTAACTGAACTTCTCATGCTCAGGTACTTTCACCTTGGCACTCTGGAAGCAGGGAGAGAATGAGAGAGAGACAGAAGAGAAGGAGGAAGAGAAAAAAGGAAGGAGGGAGGGAAGACAGTGGATATCAAATTAGACTCATTTATTCACTCAGTGAGTATTTTCAAGATGCTACATACCAGAGATAAAATGAAAACCAAGCGTTTAGGTCCTTCCCTTCTGGTGGGTTTGAAGGTATGATACCCTACCTCATTCTCCCTTTACTTCACTAAAGGAGGGATCAGAGAAGGAGGTAAGCAGCTTGATGGGGACCATTCCTCTCTGGTCTCAGCTCAAGCACCATGTCCTCAGACAGCACATCCCCAGATCACCTACCTAATGTAGCCCTGCTCAGCCATTTTCCGTGTCATGACCCTGTTCTACAATTTTCATAGCTCCTATCCTTCTTAGAAAGGATATTTATTTTTTTGGTTATTGTCTGTCTTGCCCAAACTGTATGAATTTCTTCATGAGTGCAGGAACCTTCTCTATCCTATCAATTGAGTCTTGCCCTGAGCACAGAACAGTGCTTGGTAAATAGGGTGCTCAATGTACATTGGATAGGTGGGTGAATATGTGAATGAATGAACAAATGAACAACAATAAATGAGGACTATTGAAGCTAAATCAGTAATCTGCTGTCATTCACTGGAACACTCAGATCTCAGCAAGTGCAGCTCTCCAATCAATTTTTGGTTGTCCCCAATTCTGTACTATTGCTCCAGCCTCCCATCTTGTAAGTCCAAGGCAGAAGTCATTTGCCTGGTGCCCAATGACTCATCTTTATTATTGAATAACAGTATCCTTCATCAAGAAGATCCCTTATCTATTGAATTGATTTGGATTAAAATAAGTAGCATAAGAGGGCTCAGAGGCTTAGGGAACCCTGGCCCTGGCCTAGAAAGTGTAGCAGGGGATGGATAGGGAAGATGCAGGCGTGGATGCTGTGGGAGAATCTCTGAAGTTGGGCATCTAGAGGGGGAATACGTGGTGGGCTCCTGTACAGACTAGATAAAATCCCCATGTAAAGCCTTATCATCACTATACCTGTTACCATTTATTTAGTGCTTTGTATATTATGGACACTATACCAAATGCTTTATGTGTTTTCTTCCATTTAACCTCAGAATGGCTTATGAATTGAAACTCTGATGAGTTTTCAGATAGAAAGCTGAGGCCAAAAGAATTTAAATTGCCTCCAATGGTTACACAACATATAAGTGGGAAAGAAGAGATTCCCAACTGGCCTAGTACATTTGGAATATATTCTATTTATAGTGAATGAAAATTATTCTAGCATTAGAACTCTTCAATAGCACTATTTCAAAATTGATTATTTATTCCACAAATATTTGTGAAGTGTCTAAAATGAGACAGACATCAGTCTAGATACAGATATGACAAAGAACAAAACAGACAAAAGCTTAGCCTCTAGTGGGGGGAGACAAACAAACAAGAACAAAAGTAAAATAAATTGAATGACAATAAAGTGCTGAGGAGAAAAATAGAGTAGAGAAAGAGAATAAGGAGAGCTGGAATGTTATTTTAGGTAGAACAGTCAGGGAAGAATTAGCTGATAAAGTGACTCTGGACAGAGACTGGAAGGAGATGAGAGAGTCATTTATACAAAATGCTGCAGGAGAGCTTTTCAAACAAAGGGAAGAAAGTCCAAAGACCCTGAAATTGAAGTGTGCTTAGTACTTTTGAAGAACAACAGGAAGACCAGTGCGGCTAGAGCTGAGTAAATGACAATCTAAGTGACAGGGTCAGAGGCAATGAGTCTAGCTCAAGTAAGCTTTTGGAAACCATAGTGAAGACTTTGTCATTTATTTTAACTGAGATGGAGAAACACTGGAGGGTTTTGAGCAGAGGAAGGATCAGAGCTGTCATACATTATAAAGGATCACTCTAGCTTCTTGGGGTTTGAGGAACACAGGAAAAATGTTGAAAAACAAATTAGAAGGCTATTGTAATAAATCAGAGGAGGGATTATGGTGACTAGGATGAGGAGGGATCAGTAGAGTGGAGAGAAGTAGTTGGATTCTGCCTATATTTTGAAGATAGGACTAACAGATTTTCTAGAATCATAGATGACTCCAAATTTTTGGCCCAAACAACTGGAGGAATGGAGTTGTCAATTGCTGATATGAGGAAGACTTCAAGAGAAGCCAGTTTGGATATAGGGTTGGGGAGGTTAGAAGTTGAATGTTAAACATATTAAGTTGGAGGCACCTGTTTAGACATCGATAATCTGGTCAGTGTAGACCAGGATTTCTCAACCTCAGCAGTATTGACACTTTGAGATGGATAATTCTCTATGGTTAGGGACTGTCCTGTGCATTGTAGTATATTTAGCAACATCTCTAGTCTCTATCCACTAGATTCTAGTAGCAACACACACACACACACCCCAAATGTGTCTCCAGATATTGCCAAATGCATTAGGGATGGGGAGGGGCAAATGCCCCCATTGAGAACCACTCATATAAACAGAAAAAAAGAAATCTGTAGACTGAAGCTTGGATATGCTAAAGTTTAGAAAGAAGATGAAGTAAAGCAACAAGGGGGACTGAGGAAGCATGACCAGTGAGGTAGGAGGAAAAACAGGAGAGGGAATTCATACATCACTTGCTATATAAATGATTTAAGTAGTTATTTTGATTAAAAAAACAAACAAACAAACAAACAAAAAAACCTCTGTTAACAAGTCCATCAATGTGCATAGAATTTGGTGGTAAGTACATCATAGCCAGCATAACAACCAAGCTAAGCCAAAGAAAGTTTTTCAATAAATTTAGTCATGGCCTTCTTCAAGAAAGCCTCCAAATTCAATCATTTGTATTTCTGAAGGGCCTTTTAAACCACTATCACCTCCAGGACCCTGTTAATAACAATAGCTAACATTTACTTAGCCAAGTCAGATCATGTATTTACTGTGCTAATGCTTTTCCTGAATTACATAATTTATTCTTTATAGCAATCCCACAAGGTAGGTACTTTGATTATCCCTGTTCTACAGATGAGGAAACTGAGACTCAGAGGTTACGTCTCTTGTCCACAATCACTCACACAGCTCCTAAGAGGTGGAGCCAAGGCTCAAACTGGGCCATCTGACTATTTGATATTAGAGCTCATATTCCTAACCACAGCATCTTCAAATTTCCTCAAAGGCAACACCTGACTTTGTTTTCTGCCACTCAAGATTCCAAGGCATTGGGTCTCACCATAGCAGAAACCTTAAAAAACAAACTCGAACACCCAACAGGCAGGAATGGTAGGACTAAAGAGGCACTAGAAGTTGATGGGCTCCAAATGGATCTCATGGTATACCTTTCACCTATCTCTAAACAGGAAGAGGAGGGTGTAGAAATAAAGGAAAGGCAGGTTGATGTGACAAAAAAAGGCTCCACTATAAAAGGCTCCACTATATCTAAAATTTGTAGTGGCCTCAGAGTCACTAAAAGGTTTTTATGACCATATTCTACCCAGGGGGCAAAAGGAGGCAAGTTTTGTTACTATCAAATCTATAGCACGTGAGAAAAATTAGTCTGGAGGTGAATGTGGCCCTGGCATTGGAAATTTCAAATCTACTTGGTTGAAGACCCTCCTCTAACTTTGCATATCTCAAATACTGAGAAAAGGAGAGAACACTGACCTACAGATAGTAGTGTGTGGCTGAAATATTTGCCCACTGACTTTACCTGGGCAAAGGACATGAAATTAATTTTTATTGGGAAGATGTGTGCTTGTCAGTATTGAAGGAAATGAAAGTTAATTCTGGCTTTTGTCAGTTGATGAGCCTTCAAATTAATATTTCAGAGTGAAAACCAAGTGCCAGTCATGAAGTTTTAGTTACATCTGGGCCCAAGATAGCCTGACCAGCCAAGTCATCTTATCGCTAGACTCAAGTAGCTACAGTGCCTGGGGCATAAATGTTTTTCTAGAGCCTAGGAAACTCTCTAAACCTCAAAAGGAAATGTATTAACTCTAAAAAGATATAAATACAAAATAAAAAATAATATCGAATTAAATCTTTTAAATGTAACCTATGTCTACTAGTCATTACAATTCAACTTTCATTCCATTTTTTGTACATTTTTTAATTTTTATTTTTCAATTAGAGTTGATGTTCAATAATGTTTCACATTAGTTTCAGGTGTATATCATAGTGATTGGAAAATTTATATAATTTATGAAGTGATTCCCCTTATTAGTCTAGTTCCCACCTGGCACTATATCTAGTAATTACAATATTATTGACTATATTCCCTATGCTGTAGGTTACATCCCCATAACTATTTTGTAATTTGTACTTCTTAATCCCTTCACTTTTCTCACCCAGCCTCCCAACATCTCTACCAATTATCAACTATCAGTTTGTTCTCTGTATCTATGAGTCTGTTTCAGTTTTGTTTGTTTGTCTATTTTGTTCTTTAAATTTCACAAGTAAGTGAAATCTTATGGTATTTGTCTTTCTCTGTCTGACTTATTTCACTTAGCAGAATACCCTCTAGGTCCATCCATGTCATTGCAAATGGTAAGATTTCATTTTTTATGGTTGAGTAATATTTCACTGTATTTATGGACCACATCTTCTTTATCCAATTGTCTATTGATGGACGCACAGGTTGTTTTCATATCTTAGCTATTGTAAATAGCACTGCAGTGAACATAAAGGTGTATATATCTTTTCAAGTTAGTATTTTGGTTTTCTTAGCATAAATACCCAGAAGTGTAATAATTCTTCCTACACATGAGCACAGTATAGCTTCCATTAATTTGTATTTTCTTCAGTTCTCTCTTCAATGACTTATAATTTTCCAAGTACAGGTCTTTTAACTCCTTAGTTAAATTTATTCCTAGGTGTTTTTTATTTTTGATGGAATTGTAAATGGGATTATTATCTTAATTTCTCTTTCTGGTAGTTCATTATTGATGTATAAAAATTCAACTGATTTCTGAATACTAATTTTGTATCCTGCTACTTTGCTGAATTCATTTATCAGTTCTAACAGTTTTTTATTTGTGGAATCTTTAGGATTTACTGTATGTAGTATCCTGTATCTGCAAATAATGACAGTTTAACTTCTTCCTTTCCAATTTTGATGCTTTATTTCTTTTTCTTGTCTGATTGTTGTGGGTAGGATTTTTAATACTGTTGAATAAAAGTGGTGAAAGTGGACATCCTTGTCTTTTTCTTGATCTTAAGGAAAATGCTTTTAACTTTTCACCATTGTGAGTTTGTCAAACATGGCCTTTATTATGTTGAGATATATTCCCTCTATTCCCATTTTGCCGAGAATTTTATCATAAATAGGTGTTAGATTTTACCAAATGCTTTTTCTGCATCTATTGATATGATCATATGATTTTTATGTTTCAGTTTGTCAATGTGGTCTATTACATTAATTGATTTGCAGATATTGTACCAACCTTGCATCTCAGGAATAAATCCAACTGGATCATGGTGTATGATATTTTTAACGTATTGCTGAAATTCAGTTTGCTAATATTTTGTTAAGGATTTTTGCATCTATGTTCGTTGGGGTATCAAACTATAATTTTCTTTTTGTTGTAATGTCTTTGGTTTTGGAATCAGGGTAATTGATGGCCTCACAAAATTAGCTTGGGAGCCTTTTCTCCTCTTGAATTTTTTGGAATAGTTTGAGAAGAATAGATGTTAATTCTTCTTTGACTGGTAAAATTCACCTTTGAAGCCATTCGGCCCAGGACTTTTATTTGTTGAGAGTTTTTGAATTACTGATTCGATTTTGTTAGTAGTAATCAGTCTATATAGATTTTCTGTTTCTTCTTGACTCAATCCTGGAAGATTGTATGTTTCTAGGAATTTATCCATTTCTTCCAGATTGTCCAATTTGTTGGCAAATAATTGCTCATGGTATTTTCTTATGATCCTTTATATTTCTGTGGAGTTGGTCTTTATTTCACCTCTTTCATTTCTGATTTTATTTATTTGTGTCCTCTCTTTTCTTTTCTTGATAAGACTGGTTAAAGGTTTATCAGTTTTGTTTCTCTTCTCAAAGAATCCGCTCTTCATTTTGTTTTGTTTTGTTTTGTTTTGTTTTGTTTTGTTTTGTTTTGTTTTAGACTCTATTTCATTTATTTCCACCCTGATTTTTATTATTTCTTTTCTTCTACTCACTTTAGGTTTTGTTTTGTTTTCTATTCTTTTTCTAGTTCCTTTTGGTGTAAGGTTAGATTCTTTATTGAGACTTTTCTTATTTCTTGAGGTAGTCCTGTATTGCTATGAATTTCCCTTTTAGGACTGCTTTCACTGTGTCCCAGGGATTTGGGGTCATTGTTTTTTCATTTTCATTTGTCTCAAGATATCTTTTGATTTCTTTTTTTAAATCTTATTGTTAACTTATTCATTGTTTAGTAGCATATTTGTTATTTAGCCTCCATTTATTTGAGTATTTTTCAGTTTTTTTCTTATAATTGATTTCTAGTTTCATACTACTATGGTCAGAGAAGACACTTGATATGACTTCATTCTTCCTAAATTTGTTCACATTTGTAGTCTGTCTTGGAAATGTAGTCTGTCTTGGAAAATGTTCCATGAACACTTGAGAAAAATGTATATTCTGCTGCTTTAGGGTGAAATGCTCTAAAAATATCAATTAAATCTGCTGGTCTACTGTGTCATTTCAGGCCTCTGTTTCTTTGTTGGTTTTCTGTCTGAAAGATCTGTCCATTGGTGTCAATGGGATGTCAAAGTCCCCTACTATGACTGTATTGCTGTTAATCTCTCCCTTTAGATCAGTCAATATTTGCTCTATATACTTAGGTGCTGCTATATTGGGTGCATAAATGTTTACTAGGGTTATATCCTCTTATTGGATTGATCCTTTGTCATTATATAATATCTTTCTTTGTCTCTTATTATAGCCTTTGTTTTAAAGACTATTTCGTCTGATAAAAGTATTTCTACACCAGCTTTTTTTTTTTTCATTTCTATTTGCATTAAATACCTTTTTCCTTTCCTTTATTTTCAGTCTGTGTGTGTCTTTTGATCTGTAGTGGGTCTCTTATAGATAGCCTATGTATGGGACTTGTATTTTTCTTCATTCTACTACTCTATGTCTTTTGATTGAAGCATTTAACTCATTTACATTTAAAGTGATTATTAATAGGTGCATAGTTATTCTCATTGTATCATTCATGTTTATGTTTTTCTCCCCTTTTCTTCTTAAAGAAATACCTTTAACATTTCTTGTAATACTGGTGTGGTGGTGATGAATTCCTTTACCTCTTTCCTGTCTGGGAAGCTCTTATTTCACCTTAATTTCAATTTATAGCTTTGATGAGTAGAGTAGTCTTGGTTGTAGGTCCCTGCTTTTCATCAATTTGAATATTTCATGCCAATCCCTTCTGGCCTGCAATATTTCTCTTGAGAAATAAGCTGACAGTCCCCCTCCCTTGTAGATTACCAATTGCTTTTCTCTTGCTACTTTTAAGATTCTCTCTTTGTCTTTAACCTATGACATTTTAGTGATGATGTGTCTTAGTGTGGGCCTCTTTGAGTTTGTCTTGTTTGGGACTCTGTGCTTCCTGGGATTGTTTGGCTATTTCATTCACCAAGCTACAACAGTTTTCTATCATTATGTCTTCAAATAGGTTCTCAATCCTTTGCTCTCTCTCTTTTCTTTTTGATACCCCCATGATATAAATATTTGTATGTTTGATGTTGTCCCTGAGGCCCCTTAAACTAGCCTTGTTTTTTTTTTTTTGGGGGGGGGGCAATTCTTTTTTGTTGTTGCTATTCTGATTGGGTATTTTCTGCTACCTTCCAAATCACTTATTTGATCTTCTGCTTCATCTAATCTATTGTTGATTCCCTCTAATGTAGTCTTTATTTCAGTTATTGTAGTCTTTAATTCTAAAAGGCTTTTTTTTATGGTTGCTATGTCCTTTTGTATGCTTGCTATTTCTTGGATGAAATTCTCACTGAGATAGTCTATTCTTCTCCTAAGTTCATTGAGCATCCTTATAACCAGTGTTTTGGTCTCTGTATCTGGTAGGTTGCTTGCCTCCATTTCATTTAGTTCTTTTTCTGGAGTTTTCTCCTGTACTTTCATTTGGGATATATTTCCTTCTTTTTCATTTTGGCTCCCTCTCTGTGTTCATTTCTATGTATTAGATAGATCTGTTACGTCTCCCAGTCTTGGCAGGGTGGCTTTATGTAGTAAGTGTCCTGTGTGGCCCAGTGGTACAGTCTTCCTGATCACCTGATCTGGGTGCTCCAGGAGTGTTCCTTGTGTGGGTTGTGTGTGCCCTTCTGTTTTAGTTGACCCTTGATGGCTGTTGGCATGTCAGTGGGTGGGATTGACTCTCAGACTGACTGGCTGTGAGGTTTGCCATACCCACATTGTATGAGCTCTGTGTGGGGGCTGATTCCACAGAATGTTATTCGCCCCAACAAGCTCCTGTGCCTGTTGAGACTACTTTCTGAGTGTGCTACTTGTCAAGCTAATTATGTGGTACTCTGTTGTAGTATGACAACAGCCTCCACATGTGTTGGTTCTGGGGCCCCTTGGAAGAGGCTCTAGTGCAGGCCAAGGCTAGCCGCTGCCTGTTACCACCCAGGGGCTACTTGGTAGGAGCTACAAAGCTGTCCATGATTGGTCGCTACCTTCCCTGGATTTAGAGGCATGTGGGAGAGGCCACACTGTGACTGAGGCTGACTGCCACCAATAATGGGCCTGGGGCAGCTCAGCAAAAGGCTATCTGCTGGCTGCTTGTTAGGCTCAGCAGCTGAAAGAGCCCTGGGTGGTAAGCGAGTTGTGTGAGGTGGAGTCCCAGGGAGTCACCAGGGTGGGGCAAGTTGTATTTCTCAGGTTAATTCAGATTTGGTGCCAGTGCTGAGCCTGTGCCCACTTGCAAAAGTATCAGATCACACTAAGGCCAGTAGCTGCCTGCATTCGGCCCACAGACTCCAAAAATTTTTCAAGAAATACTGCAGCTCAGGCCAGGGCTGGTTGCCTGCCACCAAAAGTGACTCTGGAGTTGCACTAGCTGAGGCCTGCTGACTGCTGCTAAAGAGCCCCCTGCCAAGACTTTGGGGTAGGGCTAGTTGCCAAGCCATGAAAATGCCTCCAGAAATGCAAGAGGTGGGTGTGACAGGGTCTCGGGAAGTCAACAGGTGGAACAATCAGAGTTCACTAGGCCAATGCAGATTCAGATTGGTTGTGTTTGGGGAGGGCTTAACACAGGGAAAATGAAATCCACCTGTAGGCTTCACAGGAGGAGGACTCAACATAGGGACAATGGCAGCTGTCTCTCCAGCCCTCGCCCTGAAGCCACACAACTCAGTCTTTCCCTGTATGTCTCCAGCACCTCCCAAGCTGCTGTCCTTCCACCAGAGCCTACAGTAATTCACTGCAAATGAGCAAGTCTGTGTGTGGGCCCTTAGGGGGACGTCTGAGTTTCTAGCAGCCTTCCATCTCACTTGGATGGTCAGGATCTCTATTATTTTCACAACCAGATTTTGTGGGGACTCCTCTTTCTGGCACTGGAACCCTGGGCTGTGAAGCCCCAGTGTGGGGTTGTGGCTGCTCGCTCCTCCAGGGGGTCCTCCACAGCTAAGATATCCCTCTTGATACTAGACCACCAGATGGGGGTGTGGGGCCAGTCCATTTTAAGTCTCTACCCCTCCTACCAGTGTCAATGTGGCCTCTACCTTATATCCTTAGTTATAGTTCTGTTCAACTAGTCTTCAAGTGGTTCTCCAGCTTGATTGTTTTATAATTTAGTTGTAATTTTAATGTGGTCATGGGAGAAGGCAAGCAGAGCATTTAGTACTCCACCATCTTGACCAGAACCTTGTTTTTTATACATTTTTTACAAGATGGTCTGATAGCATGTTTAATATTATATAAATGGGAGTCCCAAAGTAACAGTAGCTATGCACTGTGAGTGACCCCACTGGTTAGTGCAAGAAGAAATGGATTTGACTGGAAACATAGGTAGTATTTTCAATCCATTGAGAAAGTGTCACTATATCATTATCTGGTTGACTGGTGGTGATGTTTCTCCACAACTGATATTTGTCACTTTTCAAGAACAACTCTCTGCCTCCAGGTTGGGCCTATTCTATGCACTTGGCCTTGAGAGCAATTCCCCCAATGCTTTAAGAAAACACCTCAGTCCTTACTGAAGGGCATTTGGCCAGCTGGTCTATTCACCATTTCCCTTTGAGACTCTTGGCATTTGTGACCACCCCAGTGATTTCTCATAAATGTTAAACACAGAAGAAAAAGAACAAATCCACAAGCCAGTCCCTGGGGGTAGAGACAAGCATGGCTCACCACAGCATCCTCAGGGACCCCTCTCTGTGGGATGATGGGAACCAGCCCATGAAAGCAAACCCAACAACAGCTCCCATAATCCCCTCTTTCAAAGACAACTGGGAGGTCTCCCAATTTGGGGGCTGGCTGCTCAAAGGGCAGCCAAAGCTCTGAATAGCCATTCCTGACCCCTATCCTCCTAGTGCTGCCTCTGTGTGCCCACCACAGCTTTAGGTGCCCTCTCAGAGCCACAAATGTCAGGAGCACTTGAGAGCCGCTGAGGTTGGCTTACTACTCATTGCTTCCCATGTGAGAAGCTTGATCTGAAGTGCCTTTGACTCCTTTCATATGGTTAGGGCTTCCCCTGGGAGCACTTGACCACAAGTGATTTGAGAGATATTGGCTGCTTGCCTTGGCTTTGGGAGGTGTTGACACTCTTGCTCATTAGGGAACCTGGACAGCGCCTGTGGCAGCCTTAGCCAGTACAATCAGACATCAATCCAGTTCTCACACTGTGGAAAGACTGCCGTATTTGACACTGGCAAACACAGTGGTTATTCTCTAAGGACATATGAACTGGGCACTGTTTTTCCCAGCCAGAAAGGTCATTAGGCAGGTGTTAATTGAGTAACTGTAATAAACTTTTTAACTATATGAAAGGACTATAAAATGTGTCTGGGCTCTCCAGGATGTGCTCTTCTGACTGAGGACTCCAGACCAATCTATAGGAGATAGAGTAGAAACAGGATGATGTGATTAAGTACCAGATATAAGCACCATATCTATCGCTAGTGCCATATAACAAATCATCTCAAAATGGAATGGCTTAAAACAACATTTATTTATCTCATTCACTCACTTGCAAATTTGTTGGGAGTTGGCTGATTCATGCCAGGTTTGGCTGGGTAGCTGTACTTCAAACTGTGGATCTGGTTGGCCCTCACTCCTTACTGTCAGACTCAGGCCTGCTCCACACAGTTCATTCTGGGATCCAGGCTGAAGGAATAAGAGATACCTGGAGGAAGGTCTGCTCATAATGATGATAAAGGCACAGAACAAGCCTAATCACTCAAGCATATTCAAGCCTCTGCTTCCATCATACCTGCTAATACCCCACTGAACCAAGACAGTCACATGGATAACTTCAAAGTCAAGTTGTGGAGATATATACTCTACCCTGAAGGAAGCCAAAACAATAGTCATATAGACAAACCCAGCATCAGTGGGGCAGGAAGAAAACCTTTCTCCTGAGGAAGGCAGGAGAGAGTGAATTTCTTTGAGTAATGATCTACTTTAACTGAAGAGAAGGCCAGAAAAGGAAGATAAATGGGATGAGGGTGAAAAAGGATGTGTTTCAAGTACTCAGAGAAGGAAGTTCAAGAAAGTGAGAATGAGCTTTCAGCACTTATTCCTTTGCCATAATTGCCAATTTTATTTTGCCCAGACTGAGAAAACACAAATGCCATTATTCAGATGGTTTTAAAAACATCTCACATCTTGATGTTTGATTCTAGTGCTGGCACTTAGCCTAAGTTGTTATGTACCTCTGAGATGTCACTGAATAATTATGTAGAGCTTATCGATGATAAGGCTGGGAAGCATTTTCTAATCTAATTCTAATAAGAGAATGCTCAAAGGAAACACTATTAATACACCCATTTTACAGTTAAGAAACTAAAGGTTGCAAGAGATTCAATCAGCTGCTCAGGGTCACTAAGATAGAAAGTGGCATAGTTGGGTGTGGAACCCAGGCTGCCAGACTTCAAACTCTCTTAATCCTGAGCTCACTGGATAACGTGAACTGCCTTTTAGTAGGAACTTACGTTGTTCTCAGTGCTTTTCTCATTTAATTAAGAGACAGACAGATAGGATACCCTATAAGGTAGATATTGTTAATGTGTCCATTTTATAGACAGGCTAATAGATTTGTTCGCGATAATAAAGCTGTCAGATAATAGAAACAAACTGGTCTGACTCCAAAATTCTTCTCCACTGCACCAACTTCCTCATTTATACATGAGGGGCATAGCCAAAGTGATCTCCAGGGCTCTGTTCAACTCAGTATATTGCCTTCTCTCTCAGTCTTTTTTTTTTCTCCCTCCTTTGGCTCATATTCTTAGTGGAATGAGTTGGAATATAAACGGGTTAGCAATGCATTTGGTAATTCCCCTGGCCCAGGTCTCCTGACAATTTGAGTCTAGTAGTGTGGGTTTTGTAGATTCATGAGCCTCTGGAGGCTGCAAGGTGTCCTAAAGCAGATTCAGGTTCTAAAGACACAATTAACCACAGCACCTCCCAGTTGTTTATGAGAATCACAGGCTGCAACCATAATAACCAGCTCAGGTTACAAGAGCAATTATAGAAAAAAGCCCAGTGTAGGAAATTAAATAGAGATTGGTTGGCTGAGTCACAGAGAGGAGAAAGTGAATGAATATATTCCCAGCAACCTCTTAAGATCCTTTTTCCCCTTTTGGGGGGCGGGGGGAGAGGGTGTTTCATCATGCAGTGAGCAGTTCATTTTCTCTAAATGTCCTTAGAACCTTGGAATAAACAGATGATCAGAGGAAGGCAGATAGGTGACAGAGATGCAGAAACAACCGTCATTTCCAGTGACAAAAACCTCACCTCCTTTCACAGTGACAGGGTATATCTTTGGGCCACACCATAAACTCCATTCTGGAGAAGATAACATGGACACTCAGGCCATGTGATGTGCTGTCATCTTAATGATTTAGCCTTTGACAGATCCTCCCCACTTTAGTCATCCACACAAACCTCATAATATCCAACCCCTGGCCCAATCCACCCTACCCCACAGCACTGCATACTACCCCACCTGCCCTAATCCCACACCATCTTGTTGTTTAGCCTCAACCTTGGGTTTTCCATTTAGATTTTTTTTTAACCACCTATACATTTCTTATGTGTCAATCTCCAATGAAGACTAAAATCGAAGCTCTCACAGCTAGATAGGATCTTGAAATTTCCAAACTCTAATGGATTTCTGGTTTCTGGTCTGGCATGGAATTCTTGTTTCCATCCTCACAACAGTAAAATGACTGAACAAACTGAAAGTCAGCAACTCGCCTTAAATCAGTTAGAGAATTTAGGTCACAGGGCAAACCACTGCCCCCCGTATTAGAAAGACAAACAGGCAGGTACAGAGGATCACAGCTTATTGGAGCAGAAGACTAGGAGCAGAAACTGCTTCTGGAACCATAGTGGATTCCTTTTACCCAGTACATCATGTTTAGTTTTCAACAAAAATTGGAAGGCATACTAAAAAACAAAAAAACACAGTTCAAAGAGACAGAGCAAACATTAGAACCAGACTCAGATATGGAGGTGATGTTGGAATTATCAGACCGAATTTACAATAACTATGGTTAATATGCCAAGGTCTGTAATTGAAAAAAAAGTGGACAGTATGCAAAGAACAGATGGGTAATATAAGCAGAGAGATGAAAACTCTAAGAAGGAATCAAAAGGAAATGCTAATGATTTTAGTTATATGTGGAATTTGAAGGACAAAATAAATGAAAAAACAAAACAGAAACAAATGCATAGATACAGAGAACATTTCGATGATCACCAGATTTGGGGGGGAGTGTTGATGGGAGGTGTGAAAAAAGAGGAAGAGATTAAGAAGTACATATCGGTAGTTACAAAATAGTCATGAAGACGTAAAGTATAGCATAAGGAATATAGCCGATAATATTAAAATAACTATGAATGGTGTCAGATGAGTACTAGACTTATTGAGGTAATCATTCTGTAAATTATGTAAATGTCTAATTGCTTTTTTTACACCTGAAACTAATATAATATTGTATGTCAACTGTGATTTAAAAATTTTAAAAAAAAAATCAATGGAAATGTTAGAAATCAATACCCACGATTTTGTCTTTAGGACAAAATAAAGTATATTAGCCCCCATTATATGGGTAAGCAAACTGAGACACCACCAGTGGCTTATTCAAGGTCACATAGCTACTGAGAAAATAAAGATTGATACATATATCTCCTATATTTGAATGAAGAATTGTATATATTCTTCTTCTGGCCTTCATTCAACAGGCACTGGGCACTGATCTAAACACTGGAATATGACAGTGAGCAAGATGGACTTGGTCCCTGCCCTTATGAAGTTTATAACATAGAGTTTTGCTCTTTAACTTTACCAAAGAATGTAAGTCCATGATAATCGAGCATTGTTGCATTTCATTTTCAACTTGAACCTCATCTCTACATGTGTATATGTATATGGAGGAATTCACAATTCATTCCTTCAGCAAATGCCTACTGAACTTCCCCCATGTGCCAGGCATTGTGCTAGAAGTTGTGGATATAGCAAAAAGTAAACAGATATAGATCCCTACTCTTGTGGAGTTTACATTCTAGTAAAAGGAGACAAACAAAAAAAACAAATAAAGAATACCGGTAATAATTGCTTCTTGGTGAAGTTTCAACTGGCCACTGAATTTAAATATTCCACCCACCCTCCTCTTGGCACTTCCAACCTCCCTTTTTTGATTTATTTTCCTCCATAACAATTTCTGATGTATGTAGGACATATGAAGGATATGGTGATGAAGTGGACATGGGCTGAAGAGGAGAAAACAAGACTAATGTTTGAGTGGCTGACAGTTCCTTTGACTAGGCTGAGAAAGCCTTAGAAGAACAGATGTGAGGGGGAAAAGTTAAAGCTGAGATTTGTACACATTTGATTTCAGATTCCTGGGGAAGGGACATTCCAGTGAAAATGACAAGTAGGTGAACCAGAGCCTTCATCTCTCCATCTCCCAGACAACCCAGTTTCTTCAAAGCAAATATCTCATTTATGCAGATAAGAGGTAGTTTAACTTTTCTAATGCGTTAGAGACCCTGAATCATATCCTATCAATTAGTTTGCATGGAACACACTGCAATGGCACAATTGATTCGTTTGGTGTAGAATATCATGCCGTCTGCCTGAATGGCAGGCCAAAAGGTTTTAATGCAGTTATCTCCAGGCAATTATTAACTTTCCCTCTTAGCAACGGGACTAAGACATTTTCATTCCCTGAAATGACACTTTTCCCTTGTTAAAGCTCACAGTTAATTTTATGAACCAAACCAATTTAACACCCAGCTCACATGAACCATATACCTTGAAGAAATGCAAATCTAGTTTTCGTGGCATGAATTATGGCCTTATGCTGAGCATCGCCATGGCAACTAATGACATCATCCTGCAACACCAACCTGCACAAAACCCAATTCTCTAAGGGTCCTTATTTGCCTGAAGTGCATGTATTCTTGGCTTACTCACATACGCATTCATAAGTATCACTCTGTTGTCAAAGGTTTGCAGTGGATGTTTACTGTCGTTTTGGGAGGTATATTCCCTTTGTGGCAAATGTTGTTTTTTGTTCATGAGAGGGGTGGGGGAAATTCTAATGAAAATTACTGTGTGTATTTGATTAGCAACATTTGCTGACAACATATGGTCTGAGGAGGCTTCCGCAAATAAGAGGCTTTAAATAGTAAACAGAGATGTGACTGCGATGAAGCAGATGCTCTCCAAATACACAGTATAAGGCAGCTTTGCCTATGGATTTCTCCCTCCCTCCACTCAAGCATATTTCTCTCCCTTATTTGCTCCCCCAGATCAAAGTGTTCACTTTCAAAGAAGTGACACTATGGAATAGGTTTGGAGAAAAAATAATGTGCTGTGACTTTAAAAGTCATCTCCACCCCCCAATATATGAATTATCTGCTACTTATGTTTATTATTTGGTATTAATAATGATGTAGTGTGACTAAATGAGTCAGCCAGCTCAAGGGGATCTGGAAGCAGCATTTGGACACCACCTGTCTGAAATGCTATGGTACACAGGTCCAAATTTTCCAATACACCAAGAATGCTGGAAAGAGCTCCATGAAGAATTTAGAGCAGCAAATTGGATCGCTATGGAGTTGAGCTATCCTCGTAAGTGTATGTTTACAGTTCATCTTTATAGATTCACTTGGTTGAACATACTTCTAATCTGCTAATGAAAATAAAAGTATTCCCATTAGACTGAGCCAGCAATTTAAGCGTGTATAGCAGGGGTCAGTAAACTCTTTCTGTAAAGAACCAGAAAATAAACATTTTAGGCTTGTTGACCATATGGTCTCTGTTATAACTACTCAACTCTGCCATTGAAGCACAAAAAGCAGTATAGGCAATGTGTAAATGAATGAGCATAGCTGTGTTCTAATAAAACTTTATTTATGGATACTGCATGTCAATTTTATATAATTTTCATGAGTTATAACATATTCTTCTTCTTTTGATTATTTTCAACCATTTAAAAAGGTGAAAACCATTCTGACTCATGAGCCATACATAAGCAGGTGGTCAGCCAGCCTTGGCCTATGGACCGTAGTTTACCAACCCTTGGTCTATGATCCTGAAATGAAAGACATATTTTTGTGCTTTCTATGTACTGGATATTGAGTTGAGCACTATATATGCAACAGCTTGTCTCCTATGTAGCCTTTCATGGATACTCTGGGGCCAGTGCTGTTCTTATTCCCAATTTATAGATGTGAAAGCCAAGGCTCAAACTTACACCTAATAAGTGTAATTATTTCTGCACTTGGCCTCTCCCTAAGTAGACTATAACACGGTGAAGCAGCACCACAGCAGCACCTAACAGAGTGATCTGCACATGGCAAACATTCAGAAAGTGTTTTCTAAATGAAGGGAGAAGTGAAGAAGTAGGGCTAATTAGAGGTAGGATCCCTAAGCAGTGAAAGTCAGAGCATCATCCAATACATATAGGTTATAGAAATGCTTGGAGTGCATAGAGCATGGAGGTTAGCCTGCTGGGTGGTTCATCTTTTAATTTCCCACCCTCTTGCAAAAGGTATCTGATTTGGATAGGCCACACATGTCTCAATACACATTTCTTCATATCTGGAGGCGCCACTGTGGGTGATGGCATTTCTATAGTCTGTGCTTGTGTGTTTCTGGCAGAAAAGACCAAAAGTAATAATAATAGTTAATTTTATAACTTGGTACTTTCTTTCAAGTATTATACTTATCGGCATCCCCATTGCTTCCAGACCTTGGCCATATCAGCTAACCCTTGACCGTTAAGGATCTATGCCTTGCTCCTCAGGATGCTGTCCTTGCTGCTGTGTATGCTGGGTGTCCCTTGCACACTGCCAGTCTCTGCTTGTATTTCAGAGAACTGAGGTACTCCTAAAAAAACATCTAATAATCAAGGAAATAAAGCCCTCAGTTTGGTTTAAAGAAAGCAGTGGCACCCATGTTTATCTCACATGTTGTATCTCTCCAGAATCCCCTGATATTTGGTGACATAGTTATTCTGAATTTGTCATTTCTTCCTAGTCATTAAACAGACGTTTATTATATGCCAGGCTCTGTGCTGGGTGCAGGAAATTGTTTTAAAATCATTCTATGTTCCCTGCCCCTGAAGTGTTCACCATCTAAAGAGACAACCGGAAACACACAGATAATTGTCAAACTACACTATAATACTGTTTTATGAATTATTAAGAGGCATTAAAACTCTGCAGTTTAATGCATGGGCTTTGGGCTCAGAAACTGAGTTTGAAGTCCAGCTCTGTGACAGCCTGGAACTCTGGACCAGTTATTTAACTTCTTCAAGCCCTAGTTTCTCTATCTATAAAGTGGGGATAATAACAGAATATTCCTCATAGAACTGTCAGAAGGATTAAATGAGATAATCCATGAAAAGCAGCCCAGGTTCTGACAAATCATAAGCACTCAATAATTTGTGACTATTTTTAGCACTTTTGTGAGCTGGCTGTACAGTGTGAGTACAGTGGTAGATAAGATGGGATCACAGAAGAGGGACCCCTCACCCACTGTATTTTATCTACCTTGTGTTCAGAGAGAAGTTAGTCAGTTAACCTTCTCAACCAACAACTTCTTCAAAATGTAATTTTATTTCAGTTCTGGGAAACTTTTAAGGAGAGATGTTCATCTTAATAGCCACAGTCAATGCACAGCAAAGGAAAATAAGTGAACAGAGAAAAGTGCAACAATGAGAAATATATTCACAAATCAACGTGTAGCCTGACCAAAAGGTCAAACTTTTTTGATGCTTCTTCCACTGGCTAATTTGTCTGTAGGGCATGTCGTACTCTGTGAAATATACTGAACATTTGAAATAAATCCAAACTGAGAAGCCAGGGTAGCCCTGAGTCCCATCAGTCTTGAAACAGAATTGGCCCTTTGAGTTACAAAGGTAACTGATGTCAACTGTCAAGACACAGAGGAGTGCATTGTTGGAATGTGTGAAGGAGGGAATATGGCGGCATGGATAAGAGTTTGGGTTGTGGAGTCAGACTGCCAATTGCTCCCTATATGTGACCCTGGACACATTACCAGCCTTTCTGAGCCTCAGTTTTCTCATCTGTAACTATAGGAGTATAAGTATTTCATAGGATGGGCAAGATGGTTTTTAAAAGATAAAAATGCACGTATGACTGTATAACATTCTTGAGATAGGAATTTATACCTTGCACATAGTAATTTCTGAATAAATATTTTCTGTTTTATTATGAAGATAGTTTCTCCATGGCTGGAAAAAGAAAGAGAGTGTACATTTTCATGACTCTTTGGTCAGGGATGGGTACTGATAAACCCTGTTGAGCCTCCTAAGAATAGGAAACATTGACAAAAAGAAGCCAGGAGTGGTTTTCACAGCCCAATGACTGTAGCAAGAGGCAAAGGTTTCATGTCAACAGCAGTGACAGCCACCCTCTGCTGCGTGGTCCAGACTCAGTTCAGGCTAAATAGACTGAGGCAGCATTGGACTCAGAGCCTGATTTATGGGGTTGTGACCCATGCAGTTGCATAGACCCTGCACTCAGATGGGACCTGTATTAAGTGTAATGCTCTGCTGTTGCCATCTTGAAATTCTTAATTTGATCTTTAAACTTATATATGTAAATGAAATCCAATGGAACAGCAGAGCATGCATTTGAGCAGAGAAACTACTCAGAAAGAAAATTGTTTTATATTTTGGTAACTTGAATGGCACTTTCTTTGTGCTTTTTGAACAAGAAGCCCCACATTTTCAATTTGCCCTGAAAGTGACATAGCCAGTCAAGATTAGACTGGAGACTTCCTCTTTTTTTTCCCTGCTCCACTGGGCCAGGTTACCATTTTGAAATCTGATGGATAAATTAGGATTCAGTGGTAACCTAACAACTTGAGGTGAGCCAAGGGTCATGATAGGAAGCCAAAAGCACAGCTGCAGGCCTGGTGGAAAGGAAAAGCAACTCTGTCCAAATGGACAGGGGTTGTCAGGGCGGCCCCCAGCAGCTTGAATTCCACCCAGCTGATGGGGTCTTGGAAGCCTCACCCTGCCGCACAGTCTGCGTCACGTTTAGCACTTTATGAACTGAGCATTTCGGAGTTGCAGCAGGATTTCAGGGAGACTGGGTAAGTGCCTGCTGAGCAGGCCACAAAATCCCTATGAACCACATCCAAGGACAGTATTATGAGGATACAGTGTGAGGGGATCCCCAAGGCACTGGGGTCAGGACCTCTCTGAGGCATCGTGTTAAAGCATCTCATTCCAGTACTCTTGGTTTACAGCAGGAATCTTCTTCATCTCCATGATTAAGCATAATAAATGCCTAAAGAGATTAATAGCACAATTAATCAAAAATAACAAATTAATGCTTATTTTTTTGCTACTATCACTAATCATTAACAGTGCTTCTTATTGATAAGCATAACAACAATAGAAGCGAGAACTATAAAGTAAGAAGTAAGAGATTAGCCTGACTTGGTGGTAACTCCCTGTAATAAAATAGACAAGATCTTGAGTTTCTTCTCAGTTTTCTCATCTGTGAAATAAGAATGATAATAACTGTTTTACTACTTACGGTGCAGTAGGAAGGGTGGCATCTATCTTTCTTACCTAGTAAAGGGTCAGACTTATTATGTGCTTAATAGATGTATGTTGAAGAGCTTACACAAAATGAGTGGTCATCACTGTTACTGCAATACATCCTATCTCTCCTTATCTGGGAAAGAGAAAGTAGCCAAAATTTGTTGGGTTCTTGTCCTGTTCCAAGCCTGCTACTGTTTACTCTGTGAAATAAGGTTATTTTATAGCTGAGCAAACTGAGACATGGGAACATTCATTAATTTGCCTCAAGTCTTACAGTCTGTAAGTAACTAACTAGGATTTGAACTAAGGATGTGTTGTCCAACTCTATGCCTTGTCACATCAGCTTTTGCTGGGACAAAGATTTCTCTACCTTAGGGGCTTGCTCCAATTGCCGATGACCAAAATTAAGAACTTCTGTCTCTAATCTAACATTTCGTTGTTGCATTTGAAGCCTGGAGTTTCTTGTTCTGTCTCATGTCCT
This sequence comes from Eidolon dupreanum, assembly GCA_028627145.1. Taxonomy (NCBI): domain Eukaryota; kingdom Metazoa; phylum Chordata; class Mammalia; order Chiroptera; family Pteropodidae; genus Eidolon; species Eidolon dupreanum. The sequence goes on along the minus strand of CM053507.1, from coordinate 55,803,799 downwards.
CATCCATGTTTTCTCCTTTCTCTATTGTGATTCTTATGCTTCCTCATGATTCTCATACACACACGGATCACCTTGAATCTGGACCCCCATTGTTCTGGTGATCTCTTGTCACCTCTCTCTAGATCCCTCATGTCTTTGAGTTTATTTGAGGGCAACAGTGAGATGAGAAGTCAGATTTCCATCATTTACAATAAATAAACAAACAAACAAACAAACAAACAAACAAACAAACAAATAGATAAATACAAACGACCAACAAACAGAGTAAAATATTCAGGCCTGCTATTAGTCAAAGAAATGTCCATGGAAATGACAATGACAAAATAGGCCAGAAGAAAAAGTAAACAGGGACACTCAATGTCATTTACACTCTCATTCCCAGATGGTGGGAGGACAGTCCCCACCTTTATGAAAAGCATTTTGGGAATAGGTGAATCAAGCCTTGAAAATATTCACTGATGAGCACAACCTCTGTAGCACTGTAAGAGCATCATAATGTTTGCTGACACATGAAGAAATTATTTTCCATCTAGGTCTCTATCCCCAGGAAATAATCAGAATACAATCAAAAAGTAATATGTCTCTCAGTCTCAGTAATAGAACAATGATTAAATGAATTATGATACAACCAAAAAATATAATATTACAGTCATTAAAAATCATATTTTAATGAATATTTTACAATATGGAAATTGACCACTATAGAAGGCAAAATGAAAAATATCTCTATACAAAATTACACCTATTCCTGTTTCCTAATTTTGTAAAAGAATATGTATTTAGTATCATTTGTTTTTTTTTTAACAAATAATAAGTATTTTCTATGTGCTAGGCACTGTGCTAAGTAGTAGGTATGCAATATAAACAAAACACAGTCTCTGTGCCAATGGAGCATATAGAATAATAGAGGATTCAACTATTAAACAATTATATAAAACAATAATTAAAAATCTAGTGATTGCTAGGATGGAAAATTAAACAACACGTTCAAGAGAATTTAACACTAGAAACAAATTTACACTGGGAAATCAAGAGACATGCTCCCTGGGAATGTGGTAGTTAAGCTGAGCCCATAAAAGGTAGCTAGGTAAAGAGTAGAGTAGGAAGAAGCATTGCCAACAGAGGGAACCATGCATGCAACAGTCGTGAAGTGGCACAATCAGGAGGCCCATGACACTGGAGCAGATGAATGGGAGACCATACGAACGGGACTGAACTGCATCCTGAGTACAATGGCACAGGTGCCATAGGAGGGTTTAGGGCAGGGGCTCAGTGCAATTCAGCTGACATGTCCAGAAAATCACACTGATTTCAGGTACAGAGTAGATGGAGAAGACCTTGTAAGAATCATGATGAGGAATGACGAGGCCACATCCAAGGGGCGCATCAGGGGCTCATGTCAGCCCAGCCCAGATGCTCAGTAAGCCAGGCTTCCCACTGGGGAAATCTAAGACTCAGATTCCCACGGACCATGAGTGGGTAAGGACATTTACCACATCACTCCTACTTTTCATGACAGAGCTGAGCTCTATCCATTCTTCTATTCAACTCACCTTTGATGGAAATGGGACTTCTTGCCTCCCCACTACCACTGAAGTTTCATTTTAAAGTCAGATGTTGGCTAGGACCAAATGAAGCCCTATCTCAAAATCTAGAACTGCAGCTTCCAAGAACTAGGGATTCCAAGGGTGCAAGGAAATATTAGTCTTTACCTGGAAATTGTTTGTAGGCATGGCAAATGCACAGGGGAGAGTTCTTGCCAGCTTGATTTCATACTAATTCCATGTGATTCCTTCTAGTGCTCTGTGAAGACCCAGTGGCAACTTTCTGAGCATCTGTCTTGCATTTGCCTAACAAGTTAATTAACACTTTTTGTCACTCTGGCAGCTTTGGAGGGGAGGAAAGAAGGATGTGACACTCAGCACTGCCTCTTGTTAACCCTGCATTCACCCAACTCAGGAAGAAGGCAGTTGAATTTAGCATTGTCAAGGCAGAGGTCTCCACACTGACCTCTCTGATTCTGTCCACAGCTGGGGCACACAGGGTGACTTCTCCACGACGCACGCACTGCCTGCTGTGAAGGTGAAGCTGTTCACAGAGAGCACAGGCGTCCTTGCCTTGGAGGACAAGGAACTTGGGCGGGTAAGCACTCCCCATCACAAGAGGTATCCATCACAAGGACCTCTAAAGAGTGGGCATCTCCAGATCCCAAGAGACAGCATTGCCAAGTGCTGAAAGACCTGGCTTTGCAATTTGAATCTCAGGCTCCACTCTGCATTGCCTGTGCGACCTGGGGCAAGGAAGTCCCTCAACCTCTTCAAACCTCAGCTTCCGCCTTCAAATCTGGGTGACCAATAGGACGCATGGCAGAAGATAGAGTAGGGGTCCTCAAACCATCAAACCCAAACACCAGTTAGAGCAGAATT